>CH002478.1:428395-445796 GCA_000149265.1 Ciona savignyi
TAGGTTAAGGCTGGTAATTCAATTCGACTATTTTCCACGTTTCGTGGAAGTCCTGCGCCAATGGTAACGTGGCGAAAGGATGAAGGAAAATTACCTGATCTTTGCCATATTGACACAACGGATTCTACCACGTTGTTATTGATAGAAGATTCAACCAGGTGATTGTTAATGACAAACAGACAAGAACTTATTTTCCAGTGCATATATAACCGCAAGTTATTTCACAGAAATGACAGTGGTCAGTACAGCTTGACTCTTGAAAATAGTGCTGGATCAAAAACAGTAACTGTCAATGTTGTGGTTTTGGATACACCTTCAGCGCCATCAGCACTTACCACAAAAGATGGAACAAAAGAATCTGTGACGCTCACATGGCAGCCACCAGCAAACAACGGAGGCAGCGTTGTTCAACATTACATTGTTGAAAAGAAAGAAACAACTAAGAAAGCTTGGGCAACGGTGACCATGTCGTGTGTTCGAAATACATTTAAGGTACACTGTCGTTTCGTAACCAACTTATTTATGAAACATAAGCTCATTTTTTTAACAAAACGTGCTTAGGTGCTCAATCTGAACGAAGGAATGAGCTACTATTTCCGAGTCATGGCAGAAAACGAATACGGCATTGGTGCCGCTTGTGAAACACCAGGTGCGATCAAAGCATCTGAAGTGCCAAGTGCACCGGGCCGTTTAGAAGTCACACAAACTACCTCCAACAGCGTGTCGTTAGCTTGGAGTAAACCAGATAGTGATGGAGGCAGTAAAGTCACGGGTATGTTAAAAATCACGTTATAACTTATTTATAACTTTATTTGAATTCGAACGGTTACTGAAGTTGCTTTTTATCAGGCTACCTTATCGAATACAAAGAAGCAAATGTGGATAGCTGGAAACAAGCTGCCCAAGTTAAGATGCTTGCCGGAACAGTTACCAGGTTGACAGATGGCAAAGATTACAATTTCCGTGTGAAGGCACTGAACGAAAACGGCTTGGGCGACCCTAGAGAGATTTTGCAACCCGTTACCGTCCGCGATGAGGTACCTATTGTGTTAAAAAGTTTATTAGGAATATATTGCAATGTTGGTGTTTTTAGGTTGAATCAGCTGAAATTGACATGGGCGGGCTTTCAAATCTAGCGTTTTTCGCAAAGAAGGGAGACGATCTTAAAGCAAAGGTTGCACTTAGAGGCAAACCTCTGCCAGTAGCTTTATGGAAACGTGGATGGGTGCTGACTTGAGGCAAACTAGTCGAGTAAATGTCGAGGCAGTAGAAGAATATACCCTGCTAACAATCAAAGGTAACACATTCAGTAACTACTACTAAACAGTATATTAATTATATTATTCGTATGATCTATATCTTACGTTTATATTTGCAGATTGCATAGCTGATGATGCTGGTGCCTATGAAATCATCGCCAAGAATTCGTTGTCCACAGTCAGTTGCCCAGTACAAATTGTGGTGTACGACAAGCCTGGTGCACCCCAAGGACCAGTGAGATTTGATAAAGTCACAGCGGATTCTATAACTTTGTCATGGAATCTCCCAAAATTAACCGGAGGTTGCCAGATATCAAGCTACATTGTAGAAAAAACGTGAAGCCATTAGTACTGTAAGTGTTAACATGCTAAAAGTAATGCAAGTCTTTTCATGTATTCTTCATAAATTCCGTTTTTATCCAGGTTTGGACAATGGTGTCTACCGCGTGTTCCCGCACCACCGTTAAGGTCACAAAACTGTCAGCAGGAACTGAATATATCTTCAGAATTAAAGCTGAAAACCGATTCGGAGTTGGACCAGTGCTGACTTCTGAACCAGTTACAGCTCAGCATCCTTACAAAGTTCCAGGTGCCCCATCGCAGCCGCAGATATGTCGAGTTACAAAGGATACAGTGGCATTGCGCTGGAGTGAACCTGTCAATGATGGCGGATCACCGATAACAGGATACCGAATGGAACATAAGGACAGAAATTCTATTTTATGGATGGTAAATACATTTTTAAGTTTTATTAGTTATATAACTAATCATTCGTATATTAATGTCATATTTCTACTCTTTTCAGAAAACGAACAAAACCACAATTTCCGAAACGGAATACCGTGCCAGCGGATTAGACCAGAGGTCTTGAATATGAGTTCCGCGTATATGCGGAAAACGCTGCAGGAAGTAGTAAAGCAAGCAGACCATCAGAACTTGCACATTGCCGGGATCCGATTGATCCACCAGGAAAACCAGAAGCATTGCAGGTAAACTTTAAACTTAGATTTTATTTTGTATTTATTATTTGTGTTGCATTAACGTTACTGTGATATATAGGTTGGTGGTCGGTATGTGACTATTGAATGGACAAAAGCAATGTACGACGGTGGAAGTAAACTCATCGGCTACAACGTTGAAAAACGGGAGCTTCCTGACGGGCGGTGGCTTAAGGCGAATTACGGGAATGTGTCGGAGACCAACTTTAAGGTTGATGGACTTACTGAAAACAGAAAATACGAATTCAGGGTATTTGCCAAGAATGTCGTAGGTAGGTCGAGAAATATTTACGAAAAAAGTAAATAAAATTTGTTCAAGATATTAACGAACCAATTGTTTAGGATCCGTGTCAGAGCCCTCTGAGATTTCGTCACCGATTCTTTGTCGAGATGAACTTGAGCCTCCCAGTCTGGAGTATGACCAGTCCCTGAGAGATATTCAGGTTGTTCGTGCCGGCGACACAGCCAAATTTACAATCCGAGTATACGGCAAGCCATCACCCGCTGTGCGGTGGTGCAGAGACGGACGGGACATTGAAGTTTCACCAAGAGTAAAGTTCGATCACTCTACAACACACACAACGTTGATTATTGAAGATACAACCAAAAACGACAGCGGTTCGTATAAACTGTATTTTACCTATATCTGCGACCTCAGATTACACTGAAATATTACCGAAAATAATATATTTTTTACTTACAGGTCCTTACACTTTGCTTTTGACCAACGACGGTGGCGAACGATCATTAGCCATACAATTGAAGGTATTGGATATTCCGGGTCCAGTGAGGCATTTGGCCGTTGAAGATATCACAGCAAGCAAGTGCACTGTAACGTGGGATTCTCCACTTGCTGATGGTGGAAGTACCATTACGAATTACATCGTTGAAAAACGTCAGACGAGTCGCATCACATGGACACAAATTGCTTCTGATATTCAAGTTCGATACATAAAAGTCGGACGCTTGGTCAAAGACAATGAGTATATCTTCAGGTTTGTAGAAAGCGTTTATTATATATATATATATATATATATTTAACACAGCCTTTTAAACAAGCAGGTCTAATCTTAAACCATTTATACAGAGTACGTGCTGAAAACAAGTTTGGTCTTGGTGACATCACAGAATCAGAAACAATCATCACAAAGAATCCTTTCAAAGTGCCCGAACCGCCAAGTGATCTTTTGATTTCTAATGTCAATAGGAAGAGCCTTATTTTGACGTGGAATCGACCAATTGAAGATGGGGGTTCTGTTGTTACCAACTATGTTGTTGAGAAGCGAGAAAAGCTTGGTTCAAAGTGGTTCCGAGTCACATCACGACCAATAGAAGAATGTCGTCTTAAGATCACCGGCTTGCAAGAAGGCCAGGAATACGAATTCCAAGTTATGGCTGAAAACGCTGAAGGAATCAGTCAACCAAGCGCTTGTTCTGAATGTGTGATCTTACGAGATCCGGTATATCCCCCTGGTCAGCCAAGAGCGGTAAAAGTTACTGACACAACCAAAAGTTCCATTTGCCTATCATGGTCTACGCCTACATTCGATGGAGGCAGTGAGATTAAGCGGGTACTCCATTGAAATATTGCCCGAGGACGCTGAAACTGAAGATTGGCTGGCATGTACAACTGGAACTGGAGCTAGTGGCACGCAATATACTATTACTGGATTACAAAGCGAAAAACTTTACAAAGTTCGTGTTCGCGCACTAAACTCAGCTGGGGCAAGTGAATCCGCCGAGCTTTCCTCTACCATACAACCAAAGGACGTTTTGATTGAACCGGAGATTGAGGTCGATGCTGAAGTTGGGCAATTTGTGTCAGTCCGTGCTGGCGGCATAATCAGATTGTTCAGTATTATCTCGAGGTCGACCGACGCCAACTGCCAAATGGTCAAAGCATGGAAGGTCAAATCAACGAAATGGCGCAAATTGAAACTACGGACTACTCCACGCTTCTGCTGATCAACAATTGCTCAAGAAATGACGCTGGAAGATACGTTCTTATTGTGGAAAACTCATCTGGAACCAAGACGGTGTCTATCACTGTCAAGGTGTTGGATACACCAGGACCTGTAAAGAATTTAAAGGTTACTGAAGTAACACGTGAACATGCTGTAATTTCTTGGGAAATGTCAGAGGTCGATGGAGGATCAGTCGTTAACAACTACATCATTGAAAAACGTGAGACCACAAGAAAGGCTTACCAGGCTGTCGGAAGCACTCCGCACAGAACAACTTTTAAAATCACTGGACTTACTGAAGGCGACTCGTACTTCTTTAGAGTTTTGGCCGAAAATGAATATGGAGTTGGAGTACCTTGTGAGACTTTACAAGCAGTTAAGATTTCTGAGGTGCCAAGCTTGCCAGATGAAGTCGAAGTGAGGGACATTACCAATACATCTGCGACTATAGCATGGACCAAACCCAGAACACGATGGTGGCAGCCCTATAACCGGTTATGTGATAGAACACATGCAGAAGGGGGGCTTCGAATCCTGGACCGTTGGAGGTTCAACAAAGAACACTTATTTGAGTGTTGGTAAACTTAACACTGGAAAAGACTACGTCTTCAGAGTACGAGCACAGAATGATGTTGGCATTTCTGATGGCCGAGAAACAAACACCGTGACGATCCGTGAGCTTCTTATTGCACCGAATGTCGATACGAGCAAATTGTTTAACAACACGGTTAGTGAAAAAGTGGGGACCAATATCCATATTAGGGTACCATACACAGGAACACCTACACCAATCGCCCATTTCATTCGAAATGGTGAACCAATAAAACAAACCAGCCGTGTAAATTCGGACACTTCGGACGGTATTGCGAAGTTGAACATCGGGGAAGTTACAAGAAAGGATGCAGGCGAATACGAGTTGGTTGTTAAAAATGCAGTGGGTACTAAAACTGCTACTCTGCGTGTTGTTGTGATGGAAAAACCGGCACCGCCAACCCGGACCAATGGAAATTAAGGATGTTTCGGCGGAAAGCATAACCGTTGCCTGGGGACAACCCGGAGAAGACGGTGGTACACCTGTAACGCACTACACCCTTGAAAAGTTGGACTGTAACATAGGATGGACTGAAGTGTCTGGATTTGTTGTGCGGACGTCACAAAAGATAACCAGACTTACAACCGGACAGGAATACATTTTCAGAGTGCGAGCAGCTAACAAGTTTGGTTTGAGTGAACCGCTTGATTCGGCACCTGTGATGGCACGTCATCCGTTTAACAAACCAGGTACTCCAAGTGCACCACAGGTTGTATCTGTAACCAACGATTCCGTTGTTATCACTTGGCAAGAACCGACCAATGACGGGAGGTTCCGCGATCCTAGGTTATCATATAGAACGGAAAGACAGAAACTCGATTATGTGGACCAAAGCAAATAGCTACATCGTTCGTGACAGCACATTCAAGTGTGGCAACTTATCTCAAGGCCTCAGCTACGAGTTTCGTGTAACTGCAGAAAATCTAGCTGGATTGGGCAAGGTGAGCAAAATTTCGGAAGCAGTGATCACTCGAGATCCTATCGAACCACCGAGAGATGTTCATGTGACAAGGGTTAACAGGACAAGTGTAACGTTGGAATGGAGACGTCCAGAGTATGATGGTGGTAGCAAGATTACTGGGTATATTATTGAAAAGGCCGATGTTCCAAGCGGAAGATGGATGAAATGCAACTTTAATAAAGTCATCGATCAAACGTTTGAAGCAGATGGGCTGATAGAAGGAAAGTCGTACGAGTTCAGAGTAATTGCCCAGAATGCAGCTGGAAGTGTAAGCAAGCCGTCTGATTCTACCGGATCTGTAACTGCTCGAGATGAAGTTGAACCAGCAAGCGTTGATGTTGACGCACAATACCGCGACGTGGTCTGTGTAAAAGCCGGTGAGGCATTTACGCTGAAAACTTATGTCAGCGGAAAACCAGTGCCAACAGTTTCATGGGAAAAGGACGGCAACGAATTCGAATCTGGACCTCGCGTTAGCATCTTAACAACAGAAACAACATCCAACGTCACCGTAAAAGATGCGCATAGAGCAGACAGTGGAACCTACACTATTAAAGTTCATAACCTCGCTGGCGATCGTTCAATTGGAATTAATGTGAGAGTTTTGGACACTCCAGGAATGTGTGAACTGGTAACAGTAAGCGGCATCACTGCTGAAAAGTGCAACTTGGCATGGCAATCACCAACTTTAAACGGTGGAGCGAAAGTTACAGGATACTCCATTGAAAAAAGGGAAACATCCCGCTTAGCTTGGACTGTTGTTGTCCACGGAACCGAATTTAACCAACACAAAGTAACTGGATTGATCAATGGAAATGAATACGTCTTCCGAGTCAGAGCAGAAAACAAATTTGGCCTCGGCGAGCCAGTGGAGACAAATCCTGTTGTCGCAAAGAATCCTTTTGTTGTCGCAGATGCTCCAGGTGTACCAGAAGTATCTAACATCATGAAGAACAGTTGTACAGTCATGTGGACCAGGCCAGAGTCGGACGGCGGAGCTGAAATTACAGGGTACATCGTTGAAAGAAGGGAGAAAAACTCTGCAAGATGGCACCGAGTCAATCGGAGACTTATGTCCGACCTTCGATTACGAGTAACAGATCTCCGTGAAGGAAGTGAGCAGGAGTTCAGGTTATACGCTGAAAACCGCGCTGGCGTTGGACAAGCAAGTGAGTCATCGGGATTTGTGACAATGACAGACCCACTGTACGTACCAGAGGCACCAGGCATTCCGAGAGTAACCGACAGCACAAAATCGTCTGTCTCTCTGCGTTGGTCAAAACCTATGTACGATGGCGGGGCTGATATTATTGGATATTCGCTTGAATACGCTGAAGTTGCAGAAAAAGACGAAGATGGAGAGTTTGATGAAGAATCAGTCGTTTGGGGAACGGCTGTAGACAAAAACAATCTCAGAAACACATCATACACAATTTCAGGACTGACTCACAACAAAAATTATCGTTTCCGAGTGTGTGCTCACAATAGCTGTGGTGCCTCTTCTCCTGCCATAACGGCTACCAAGGTTATGCCAGTCGAACGATTTGAACCGCCAACATTTGGACCTGATACCGATCTTAGAAAAACCTTGACTGTTCGAGCTGGTGGGTCAGTTCGACTTGCAGTGCCCATTAGTGGCAGACCCACACCAAGCGTCAGCTGGTCTAGAACTCACAACGGATTGAAAGAACGAGCAATCATTGATACAACAGACACAATGACTGTGTTAGTGATTGAAAACGTTACACGAGATGACACTGCCAAGTATACACTTACACTCACAAACCAAAGTGGAACTGTTGCTGCAGGTGTAATGGTCAAAGTATTGGATACGCCAGGTCCACCAGAAGAACTAGCGATTACCGGAATGTCAAAGAGTGCAATTTCAGTGTCATGGAAAGCACCTGAAATTGACGGCGGCAGTAATATCACGAATTATATTCTTGAGCGACGTGAAGCCACCAAAAAATCATGGTCAACCGTCGAAACTGCCTGCACGAGAACTTCTTACAAGTTTAGTAAACTTAACGAAGGTTTCCGTTACTACTTCCGAGTAATGGCTGAAAATGAATACGGCATTGGAAGTCCAGCTGAGACACAACATCCAGTTAGAGCATCAGAAGAACCAGGTCCTCCAAAATCAATTCAATGCACGGACATTACAAATAATAGTGTGACGTTGCAATGGCAAAAGCCAGATTATGATGGCGGAAGTGAAATTCTGGATTATACTATTGAACAGCAAATGAAAGGATTTGACCAGTGGACAAAGGTCAAAGTGCTTAAATCATCCACGTTTAACTACGTTGTTCCCCATCTGAATGAAAATCAGCAGTATACGTTCCGCGTTTCAGCTCGAAATGACACCGGGCCAAGTCCAAGTACAGAGTTATCTGGTTACGTGCTGGTTGTAACTCAAACAGCACCGCCAGACGCGGATCTTGGCGGTTTCAGTCAAAAGTTGGTGGAAGGCAAAGCTGGTACAACTATCCAAGCATCCATTCTCATCAAGGGAAAACCAGCACCGTACCACGCAATGGAAACGCGACGGTGCGGAACTGAAAATGACCAGCCGAGTCAATTACGACACTGTTGAGGGTAATGCTATACTTACAATCAAGGACGCCGATTTAAAAGATGCGGGAAATTATCAATTGGTCTTGGAAAATAGTATTGGTAGCAAAACTGTACCAGTTAGTGTCCGTGTTCTCGATAAACCTGGACCACCAAAGGGACCTGTTGAGTTCTCGGGTGTGACTGCAGATTCACTTGTTTTGTCATGGAGCGCGCCAGAGGCTGACGGTGGTGCTGCAATTAACAATTATATCGTTGACATGAGAGAAACATCAGGTGATGCCACAGAGTGGAGAATGATATCAGGCTCCACTGCACGAAACTCGTTAAAGGTTACCAGGCTTCGGCCAGGTATGGAATATGCTTTCCGAATACGCGCTGAAAATCGATTTGGAATTGGGCATGGACTGGAGTCACCCTCAATCAAGGCACAGTTTCCGTTCAAGACACCTGGATCGCCGAGTGCTCCGACGGTAGTCGCTACCACACGTGAAACCATGACGATTAAATGGGAAGTACCGATGAATGATGGTGGTTCCAAGATCCTTGGATATCACGTTGAGAAGAAAGACAGGAATTCCATTTTATGGATGAAATGCAGTAAAACTCTTGTTTCGGGAACTGAATACAAGATCACAAACTTACAAGAAGGCTTGGAATACGAGTTCCGCGTCTACGCTGAAAATGCTGCTGGTTTTGGCAAGACAAGCAAGTCATCTGATTCTGCCATTGCTCGAGATGCTGTTGACCCACCGCGTGACGTAGAGGTTGTTGGAATTACACGACATTCCGCCCACATTCAATGGAAAAAGCCGGAATACGACGGAGGCTCTAAGGTTACTGGGTATATCATTGAACGAATGGAAGTTCCTGTCGGACGATGGCTCAAATGCAATTTTAGCAGTGTATCAGTGACTAACTTTAACATTGAGGGTTTAACGGAAGGATTAAAGTACAATTTCCGCGTTTTTGCTAAAAATGCTGCTGGAGCTGTTAGTATTCCTGCGATGACTATTCTTCCGGGTGTTAGTTAAAGACGACTTACAGCCTCCAACCATAGATATGGATGCTAGATTTGCAGAATTGGTCACTGTCCGAGCTGGCAGAACAATTAAGATTGAAGCTGGAATTCGTGGAAAACCGACGCCAATTATTACGTGGAAGAAGGATGAGCAAGAGTTTAAGACAAGCGGACGGATTTCGGTTAAAAACACAGACGTGTCGACTTGCTTGGAAATTACCGATGCAGACAGAGATGATACCGCCGCGTATTCGCTTACTGTGCAGAACTTTGCTGGATCACGATCACTTTCCATTCAAGTTAAAGTTCTTGATAAACCTGGACGTCCAACCGGACCCATCACCATTTCAGGAACCACTGCTGAAAAGTGCACTATTTCATGGAGAGCCCCAGAACGAGACGGCGGTGCACCAATCACTAATTACGTTGTTGAAAAACGAGAGACTAGTCACTTAGCCTGGGTATTGGTTAATCCAAGCGTGGAAGGAACAACTTGCAAGATTAGTAAGTTGCTTGCAGATAATGAATACATTTTCCGAGTTCGTGCTGAGAACAAATACGGAGTGGGAGATGCTCTTGAATCAGTGGAGATTATTGCAAAGAATCCTTTCACGATACCATCAGCTCCTCAATCACTAGAAGTCACCTCGGTAAATAACAATTCCGTTACATTAGCGTGGGGTCGTCCTAAACATGACGGTGGATCGGAAATAGCTGGCTATGCAGTTGAAAAGAAGATTAGGTCAGGCCTTCGTTGGATCAGAGCAAACAAAAATACCATTTTGGATATGCGCTATAAGGTACAAGACCTAAGTGAAAATCAAGAGTACGAATTCCGGGTTTGTGCTGAAAATGCGGCTGGATTTGGGCCAATGAGTGAGGAAACTCCAGCGGTAATGATCCAAGATCCTAAATATCCACCTGAGGCACCTGTAAACTTCAGAGTTGAAGACACGTCAAAGTCATCTGTTACGCTTTCCTGGATTCCTCCGACATTTGATGGAGGCAGTGCAATTTTAGGATATATAATTGACATGACAACAACCAAGAAACGACGCACCCATTCTCAATCCTCAACATCTACCGTAATGACCACAACCACAGTTACAACTGTGGATGGAATCGAGGAAGTTATTGATGATGAACAGCGGCTAGACATTCATCGAGAATGGACTCAGGTTTCAGGGAAACACCTTATACCGGATACAGAATACGTAGTCACCGGATTAAAGGAGAAAAGGGAATATCTTTTCCGTGTAGCTGCTGTCACCAAAGCAGGCACAGGCACCAAAGCCATGCTGCGAATGCCGGTAGCCTGTGTGGATAGGTTGGAAATGCCGGAGTTGGTAATTGACGAAACTGTCACACGAAACGTGACTGTTAAGGCTGGAAGTCAAATCCGACTTAATCTTGGTTTCCGTGGTCGCCCAACACCAAGCATTACGTGGTCGAAAGCTGACACAAATGCCGAAATATTAAAGCGAAGAGGCATAGAGGACACGACTCCCTACACTACATCGATAATCATAAACGACTCCAATCGATACGATTCTGGGAGATACATGGTAACTGTTGAGAACAGTGAAGGGTCCAAGGACTTTGCATACCATGTGAAAGTACTTGATACATCAGGACCAGTTACTGATCTCCAGGTTGTCGAAATGACTAGGGACAGCGCTACGCTTAAATGGTGTACTCCTGAAAATGACGGATGTTCGGTTATTACGAATTACGTTGTGCAAAAGAGGGAAGCTTCACGCAAAGCTTGGACTACTGTTTCCAGTGAATGCACAAGAAACACATTTAAAATTCCAGGATTAACAGAAGGTGACACATACAAGTTCCGTGTACTTGCAGAAAATGCCCAAGGCCTTGGTGTACCTAATGAAACATCGGATGCTGTTAAGATTTCAATAAAACCTTCAAGTCCAGGCAAAATTCAAGTTACTGACGTTACCAAGTCAACTGTATCACTTGAGTGGACCAAGCCTGACCACAACGGTGGTAGTGAGATAACAGGATTCGTTGTAGAAATGGTATTAGCTGGATTCGAGAAGTGGCAGCAATGTGCTACTGCCAATGCCTTATCGACGACATTGAAAGGACTTGAAGAAGGAAGGCAGTATCATTTCCGAGTTCGTGCAAAGAACGACAAAGGATTGAGCGATCCTGCTACTTTGAATCAGGTCATCACCATTAAAGACATTGTCGAGGCACCTGAAATCCATCTGCGAGATCTACCGGTTGGGGGAATCCATAAAAAAGCGGGGTCAAATATCAACATTTCCATTCCAATTTCTGGAAAACCAAAGCCTGAGGTTGTGTGGAAGAAGAATGGTGAGGTAATTAAACAAACTACTCGCGTTTGTACTGTTAGTTCTGCTATTCAGACCTCCATATGTATCAAATCGTGCAAGCTCGAAGACACAGGAAATTACGAAATAGCTGTCACAAACCCGTCGGGTACAACAAAGGGCGTTCTATCCGTTACGGTATTGGACAAACCAGGCAAGATTAGCGATTTGGTAATAGAATCAGTGACCGAAAATTCCGTTAGTCTTGAATGGAAAAAGCCACAAGAAGACGGAGGTTGCCAAATTAGCAACTATGTCGTGCAAATACGCGATGCTGAATCAGATGTTTGGGTCGATTGTGCAGCAACAGCTGTACGACCAAGGATTAAAGTCAACAAACTTACGCTTGGCAAAGAATATCAATTCCGAGTTTCAGGAGAAAATAGATATGGGAATGTGGAGAGTTTGTAACTTCTGAGAAGGTGCTAGTCAAATACCCATTCAGCAAGCCTGGCCCGCCAGGTATTCCTGCCGTGACTTTGGTTTCATCGGACCATGTTGTGCTTCGCTGGCACGAGCCAGTCCACGACGGAGGAAGTCCTATTATTTCATATCACGTTGAAGTAAAGGACAGAAACAGCATATTATGGCGCAAAGCTAACCGAATGGACATCCGTGAAACAAACTTTAAAGCAACTGGTCTCCAACCCGGACTTACCTACGAGTTCCGTGTCTACGCTGAAAATGCAGCAGGCTGTGGTAAGCCGAGTCAACCGTGTGACCCTGTGGTTGCACGGGACCAAATATCAAAACCATTGGCTGTTGAGCCCACCGGCGTAACACGAACTTCGGTGGATCTTATTTGGAGGAAACCAGAAAACGATGGCGGCGCTAAGGTTTCTGGCTACGTTGTGGAACGACGAGAGCTGCCAAACGGTCGTTGGCTTAAATGTAATTTTAGTAATCTGATTGATTGCAAATACACTGTAACAGGCCTCACAGAAGACGCCAGTTACGAATTCCAGGTCACTGCTAAAAATGCATCGGGCTCTGTGTCAGCGCCGAGCGAGCCAAGCGAAAAAGTTACTTGTAAGGATTCGTTCACTCCACCTCGACTTGATCTTAACGGAAATTTAAAAGATACTGTTGTGGTTAAAGCAGGAGAAACAATTACGTTGTCTGCATCGATCTTTGGAAAACCGGTACCAACTGCTACATGGACTCGAAATAACGTTGAACTCGATAACACACCAAAGACTGAAATCATGGACACTGGATCAACGGCCAGCTTATCTATCAAGGATTCTACACGTGATGACAGTGGGGACTATGTACTTCACCTAAAAAACACAGCAGGTTCCAGGGCTATCTCAATCACTGTGAAAGTACTTGATCGACCTGGGCAACCAATCGGTCCTTTAACTATAAGCGAAGTCACATCTGAAAGGTGCAGACTGGCGTGGCGTGCGCCAGAAAACAACGGAGGTGCTCCAGTGACACATTACAACATCGAGAAACGTGAAACGTCACGACTGGCTTGGACTTTAGTGGAATCTGGCATTGAAGGTGTAACAACCAAAGTACATCGGCTTCTTAAAGGAAACGAGTATATCTTCCGAGTCATTGCGGTCAATAAATATGGTCTTGGAGTTCCACTGGAATCTGTTCCGGTTATTGCTAAAGATCCATTCAGTGTACCTGCAGCACCAGGAAAACCTCAGGTATCAACTGTTATGAGAAATTCTGCTGTGCTGACATGGACACGTCCAACATCCGACGGTGGCAGCGATATCAGTGGATACCACATCGAAAGAAAAGAACGAAATTCTTTGAGATGGACCAGAGCAGTGCGAAGATCGGTACCAAGTTTACATCATAAGGTTACTGGATTATCGGAGGGATCAGAATATGAATTTCGAGTTTCTGCCGAAAACGCAGCTGGAATCGGCCCTCCATCCGAATGCAGTACACCTGCACTTTGCAAGGAACCGGTATACGTACCAGGTCCAACTGGAATTCCTAAAGTTGTTGATACAACAAAACATAGCATATCATTGGCTTGGGCACAGCCTTCATTCGACGGTGGTTCACCAGTTACTGGATACCAGGTCGAGGTCTGTCAAAAAGACGCTGATACCGAAGAGTGGGCTAAGTGCACACCTCCTTCCGGAGTTAAATCTACGGATTACACTGTTACAGACTTGCAACAAAACAGGGAATATAAGTTCCGAATATCCGCAATGAACATGTGTGGCACAGGCGAAGCGGTACAACTGCCCATTTCCATTGAAACGACAGACAGGCTCGAAGTGCCAGAAATATCCGCTGACGGTGATCTAAGAAAGAACCTGACAGTCAAATCCGGTACTCCGATCAAGATCGTCGTTCCAATTCGAGGACGACCTGTTCCGTCAGTTCGATGGAGTAAAGAAGGAGCACCAAGTGTTGGAGAACGGACACAGATCGAGACTACTGAAACAGGAACAACTCTATTAATTCCAGAATCCAGCAGATCAGATTCTGGAAAATATACACTTACGCTGGACAATACATCTGGTTCTACATCAGCAAGTTGCTCTGTTAAGGTACTTGACACACCTGGCCCATGCCAGAATCTTTCAGTGAAAGATATAAGTAAAGATTATGCAACTGCCACGTGGGAACCGCCTGCAAATGACGGTGGTAGCAACATCACAAACTACATCGTCGAAAAGAAGGAAACTGGTCGCAAAGCTTGGTCAACAATTACGACTGGATGCCAAAGAACTCACCTAAAAATAAACTTGAGTGAAGGTTTGACGTACTTGTTCAGAGTAATGGCCGAAAACGAAAATGGAATAGGAGTGCCAGTTGAAACCAGTACACCAGTTAAGGCGACCGAGGTGCCAGGTTCCCCAGACCGCTTGGAAATTGTCGATGTAACTAAATCATCAGTTGCGTTACAATGGCGCAAACCGGATATTGACGGCGGCTCCAAGATTCTTGGCTATGTCATAGAATCATTAGAGAAAGACCAAAACAAATGGATGAAAAGAATAACTGTAAAGGAACCACAAGCCAGCATAACAAACTTAAAAGAAGGGCAAGAATATGCCTTCCGTGTGATTGCTTTGAATGAAGTTGGTGCCTCAGATCCACGCGAAGCAAGTTCACTTGTTTTAATTCGAGATACCTTTATAGCGCCATCCTTGGACCTTTCACAATTGCCACACTCAGTTGCTCATGTAAAGGCAGGCGATAACCTGGACATCAGTATTCCATATGTTGGCAAACCAAAGCCTTCAATAAAATGGGTGAAAGATAACGCTACAGTCCGAATAACGAAGCGAGTGGATACTGGTACCGAAGACGACGGAATTACAAGGTTAAAGATAAAGGAAATAACCCAGGACGATGCTGGAGTCTACGAGCTTCATGCGGAGAATCAAGGAGGAAAACGATGCGCGAAAATATCAGTTATTGTGTTAGACAAACCAGGCGCCGTTGAAGATCTGCAGACCTCCAACGTTACAGAGTCTTCAGTCACACTGTCATGGAAAGCTCCTGCCTTTGACGGAGGTTCTGCAATCAGTTCCTATGTTGTTGATTTTAGAACTTCTGAAGAACCAGAATGGAGGATGGTGTCATCAGCTATTGTCCGAACGACGTTCAAGTGCACAAAACTAAATCTTGGAAAGGAATACACATTCCGCATTCGAGCAATGAACAGGTTTGGGTTGGGACCAGCCACGTGCACCGAAACAGTAACGATTCAGTTGTCGTACAAAGTTCCTGGTGCACCTGCGTCCTGCACTGTAAGTTACGCTTGTAAAGATTCTATGGTCGTAAACTGGCAGGAGCCGGTAAAGGATGGCGGAAGTCAAATAACTGGATACCATCTGGAAGTAAAAGATAGAAACAGCATATTGTGGAAGAAAGCAAACCGTGTGGTGATTCGTAGTACACATTTCCGTGTGTTAGGACTACAGGAAGGGCTTGAGTACGAATACCGGGTCAGCGCGGAAAATGCAGCAGGAATTGGAAAACCAAGTCGCCCATCGGAAGCCGCATTTGCTCGTGACCCAGTAGATATTCCTCGGGATGTTGAGGTAGTAGACATAACACGTGCAACATGCCTTGTACGTTGGAAGAAACCAGAATACGATGGCGGCCAAAAGATCGTTGGCTACAACGTCGAAAAGCGAGATCTACCAATAGGACGTTGGACCAAAGCAAGCTTTAACATTATTCCAGACAACGAATACCTAGTTACTGGATTAAATGGTGGTGCCGAATACGAGTTTCGTGTAATTGCAAAGAATGCAGCTGGCATTTTTAGCGAGCCTTCCGCAAGTACAGGCGCAGTAAGGTGTGAAGACGACTTTAGACCGCCAAGAATAAACCTCGATGCTCATTTACTTGACGAGGTTACCGTTACTGCCGGATCCACGTTAAGACTTCATGCTGGTATTTCCGGAAAACCCGAACCCGGCAATCACTTGGTCAAATAATGGAAAGGACATTCGAGAAGATCTGCGACATGTCGTTGACACAACAATCGACCATTGCAGTATACTTATCAAGGATTGCAGCAAAGCGGACTCTGGTGTATTTACTATAAACGCAAAGAATGCTTGCGGCGAAAAATCTGCCAATGTCAAAGTTCTTGTGCTGGATAAACCAGGACCTCCAACTGGTCCAATCAAGTTCTCCCGTGTAACTGATTCCAGAGTGACATGCTCATGGGAACCCCCGATGCAGGATGGGCGGTTCTAAAATAATTCACTACATTATATCAAAAAGAGAAACATCCAGACTGGCGTGGTCGGTCGTCAACGAAAAGGAGGAACTCTGTACACTAACTGTGCAGCGGCTTATCAAGAACAATGAATACCAATTCCGAATCCAAGCAGTAAATAAGTTTCGGTGTTGGCGAACCATTAGACTCAGAGCCCGTGGTTGCAAAGAATAATTTCACTGAGCCATCGGCTCCAGGTCAACCGGAAATAAACAATGTTTGTTCATCAGGGTGCACTGTTATGTGGAGCAGACCGGAGTCGGACGGTGGAGCTGATATTGACGGTTATATTGTTGAACGCCGAGAACGTAAGAGTGCGCGGTGGATAAAATGCAACAAAAAGATCGTCAGAGATTTGCGATTCAAGTTATCAAACTTATCTGAGAACAATGAATACGAATTCCGTGTGGCTGCTGAAAATGCTGCCGGTATTGGGGCGTATAGTCACATTTCTTTGCCCGTTGTCATGCGAGACCCAATTGATGTACCTGGTCCACCCAGTAGTCCAAGAGTTCGAGATACAACTCGAAATTCAGTCATGTTATCATGGGGACATCCCGCATACAATGGAGGAAGTGATGTTATCGGGTATATATTGGAATCAAAGATAGGCGAAGCTGATGACTTACAACAGCAGGAAACAGATGAAACATTATCATCCATTGCAGATAATAAGGAATGGAAACTGGTCCAATCAAACATTCTTGATACTAAATATACCATAGAAAAGCTTGACCACGACACCCTCTATCGTTTCCGAGTTTCTGCTATAAACAAAGGAGGCGTGGGTGAACCAGCCGCAATAGTTGGTGCAATTAAACCGGTCGACAGATTGGAACCACCAGAATACGACCTAGATGCATCGCTAAGAAAAACCGTGTTGGTTCGGGCAGGAAACACAGTGAATATATCAATCGCTGTTAAGGGAAGACCTACTCCGAATGTAACATGGACTAAGGAC
>CH002477.1:19212-55572 GCA_000149265.1 Ciona savignyi
CACTTAAAGCACCTTGATTTAATAATTCTAATGAATTCAAGTTCAAGTGAATGAAATCATTATATACCACACAGAGTCCGATAAAGTCGGGAATCCGGGAACGCGGTTCCCGTACGGCCGATCGGTCCGCGGTACGGCTTTGATCAGCCGAAAAAAAACGCTAAGTTTTCATTTATTTTTACGCCTTGAAAGTTTACCGTTTGTTTGTTTGATTGTATTTTAACCTATTTTATTATCCAATGCGTTCGGTATTTTGACTACTAATTAGCGTTAATAATCGTTTTTTTTTCGATGTAAAGTCGCTATCTAAAAATGTATAAGAATAGCAGGTATTAAAACAATGGTCCGAAAAAAAAGGAAGCATAGTGCTTAATAACGTCTAAGTTACACTTTACTTAGTAAAAGCAACCACAAATAAAACGCTAATTCCACTTGCTATACAATAAAATGGCGTTTTGATAACATTAAATATTGGGTCATTAGGCATAAAATCTAGTCAATACAACGAATTGCTTTTAACGTTATTTTGGTTCCCTATATTTCTACGCCGATTAGCAAATGTAGACTATTTTTAAAATATCAATTTATAAAGCTAAAAAAGAACGCGGAATGTATGCTCATGCGGGAAACATTTCAAAATATATAGTGTTGCATAAAACAAACAAAATTGGTGAGGTTATCACTGGATATTCCGGTGAGGATACACGATTTAGCAGGCTCTGAATATAGTGCTACATAAGGGTACTAAATTTTCGAGATTTAAAAAAAAATTCCAATATATAAAGAAAATAGTTTCAAAGCGCACAGCGGCAGTTTTATCTATTTTTTTTTTTATCAAATTACAACGTTTTAACACAAAACTCGAAACTTAAAATTCAATTACGCCAGCAGCTAGCTGTCAATCAAATCTCCGAGAGACTACGTCGCTGTGATCCTAGCACCCCGATTTGCTGAGTTGACAATTCGGCAAATTTATTTAGATAAACATATGGAGCGCGTGTCTCGCAATCGCATGTATTTTCTCATTTGGTATTGTTGTATTTTGTTCTTTTAAACTATAGGCCTACCATTTTCGAATTATAATCCATTCCAAACCAGATAGACGGTGTTCACTATTCTAACATTGACGTTGGATTCAGGATTTAGGTATTACTCAGTAGTAAGCGAAGTGGTCTAAAGACGCCGAAAGGGCGATTTATAGATTATTATTACACGGATCGCTGCACTCGATATCGAAAAGACGCGGTTCGGTCTAATTTTAATCTAATTTTAATGTCACCGTTAGTGCGTCGAATACGACTTTAAAGCCGCGCAAAGTTAAATTAACGATCCTTCATGCGTGGAAATATGACAAGGCTAGTGTTTATTGTTGATTTTTGTCACGGTACGGTTCTTAGTCAAAAAGATCGGTTCCAGTACGGCCAGAATTTTTATCGGGCCCTGATACCACATCATATTAGCTTCAGTTATACGTCAATGACTCATTTAAAAGATATTTTTATTAGATTCAAATGCATTAATTTAAAGTAATCAGTCATCAGATACACAACACCATACAATAGCTTCGGTCAACGGTCAGTAAAGATAAGGTTATGAGTATTACCTGTGTGTTATTGTAACTGTTATTATTCCACCAAGACAACCACTGTGTAATAACAACTGTCAATATTTAAACCACATGGACGAGTAGGTAGTCTAGCTAGTCTGTTGTGTCCTTGGGCAAGGCACATTGTCTAAACCCAGCAGATTAATGGGTTCTACCAAATTGAAGGAACGTGTGAATCATACACAACACACTGAAATAGCTGCGGTAACTCGACGATGGGCGAGAGGTGATTTGACGATTGTCCGTGTGTTAACCCCCTTGGTTTTCCCATTAACAGGGATAAACATGAATTTCCTATCCTATCCTAAGTATGAGTAAACCCGTCAAACCCATGACCCACCAAACTTTGCTGATCATCTTCTGATATAAAGTCCCAGTTGGTTCTCGGATAAATTCGTTTCCTTATTTGGGCAGACAACGATTCGAATGTTTTAGGAGGGCTGCGGATACTCTCGTTAATAGGGGTCAAAGGTCGCTCGTCTAAGGTCACAGGTTCAGATGCACCGATATCTAGCTGTGGGGAATTAAAGTTCTTCATTTACAAACAAACATAATTTCATATAAATAGGAAAACAACAAATCTATTATGAAACTAATGTCATCATTGGGAATTAAAGTACTTTGTAGACATGCATTTTAAAGACACATTTTACAAATATTTAAAAAAATTGCATTTTAAAGATGTTTTGGGTAATTTTTAATAGATGGTAACATTTTAGTAGCTGAAAAGTCTGCAGGGCACACGTTTTGTGAATTTAAATACCTGCTTAAATACTTTAAGTACTGGATTAAATGTTTTAACTAAAAAAAAATAAAGGTAAATGAACAAAATTTATATCAATTTTCAAACACCTCTGATTTCCGCAATGACAGCGAGCTGAGATTGGACAACTTTACTTTGCAATCTTGGTTCAAAGAATCCGGAATGTTCTCCAGTTTATAAATGTCTTGGAGTTTATGCTTTCTATGAACTTGTGAGGTCATCATGTGCATTGTTACGGCGCACAGAAGGTGAACTTGTTACTCCGTGTGATGTAAAAGTTAGTTTCGCATAATTTGTTAACGGTACAGCAATCTATCCACCATTATTACTGAATTAATCTTTAATAGAAATTATTTTTGGTTTTGGCCCCTGATTTTAAAATGTGCCCGCCGCTGAGGTAACGGTACAGCATCTATCTACCATCACTACTTTTAATCTTTAATAGAAATCAATTAAGTTTAACTTTATAATTAAAATTAGCCAACAGCTGTATTTACAAATCAATTGGAAGATGTGAGAAATAACCTTCATTATTTGTACCCCTTCCCCTTTCGTTACCAGGTCTACCAAGCAGTTAGCTGTACACCTAGGTATATGATAAATGACAATCCAAATATAATATATACAGGGTACAATCTGTAAACCAATTTTTTTGCTGCCAAAGGATTAAATAGGATATTTTTCAAGTGCCATGATAAAGTTTTCGGTTGTGACTTTACAATGCTTCTCATACAAATAAATAGTTACCAAGTTGGAGTTTCAAAAAAGGTGGGACCAAATCCAGGCCTTAACTAATTTAACACAGTGAATTAATGAGTTACAAAAGAAAGGTATTTGTCAAACACAACGCACTGCAATAGCTCTAACAACTTTCTGTATTCACAAGATAATTTGACAATTACCCATACGTGATATCACCCATTTTTTTACCAATATGGTGGTAAACATGGGTATCTTGTCTCACCATTCATTTTTGTTTATCTTTAAAGGTATAAGAAAAATCCGTTGCATCAGGGAAAACTAAGAGGAGGGAAAGAGGGAAGGAGGGGAAACTGCACACTAAAATGAATATTATATTAGGTCAATAACGTATTATATTAGGTCAATAACGTTTTTTTTAATGGAGTTGAAGCAGTTTCCCTCCTTCCCTCCTTTTAGTGTTGCCTATTACATTCCCCTACACAATGAGTGGAAAAACTAAAAGGAGGGAAAGTGGAAAGGCGGGAAGGAGGGAAACTGTACTCTAAAATGAATATTAAGGCATTAGGGTTAGTTTTAAACATGGAGATAGAGTTAGGGTTAGTTCTGGGTAGTGTTTAGGGAAAGGTTAAAATTAACTTCTATAGTTAGTATTGCCCCACAATAAGCTTGACTATTGTCAAGTGAAATAAGAAAATCCCATTATTTGTTTACCATTGCTTACCTTATAAAATTTTGGCCCTGGTATCGTGTTTTGCGTTTGTGCAAATGAAACAACAGCAAAAATAAAAACAAAGCATGACACAGAAAAAGACGGCAAACAAACAATCGTTATAACACGGGATTAAAATTAGGATATTTAAATCAATAAATCAATGAAATAATTAAATGAGTTTTAATATTAATTCATTAACCTTATTTTCCATTCAACTTTTGTTCCAGAATTAAACTTAGTTTTTTAGGTTTGACTGTCACGTTACCACGCATGCTTAATAATTTCGTTTCATCCTTGACGTTTTTACAACGTTTTTATTTTTAATAACAACTAATAAACTAATATTTTCTATACTGGTATGTATAATTTTATCACCTTTTTAGACAAGCTATAACTAAAACAAAAAATGAATAGGTTGCTATGGGATGCGTTGTTGCAAGGAAATCTGGGGGGAATTCCCTAAATCGTTTATTTTTATGGAAAAGTTTTAATTATTTAAAGTGTTCTAAAATTTCCATTTTTGATTTTGTTTTTAAATATAATTACTTTTTGTTGTACAGTCATTTTTGGTAGCAGTAATCCTACACTTAATTTTTTTTGTTTGCGTTATTGTCTTCATCTGACTTTTGGAGGCTTGTAACTGGCAAGCACGGAAGCGGGCTGCAAACTGCATCAAATTTCACATTATAGGCTTCCGGCAAAAGCCGAACGCAAAACACCAATTTCGCACTCGATCAGTTGGTTTTGTACATGACTAGACAGAAAGTTATAATGGGAGTTATTAATGTGTTGATAAATGCTGACTATAAATGGGATAATCTGACTGCACTATGTTTGGTAGTCGGCAGTGGATTGTACGGCTTCTTTATTATGTTTCAAGTTAAAGGTTTGACTCTGATTTGGGGTAAGTTTTGTGTATTTTGGTATTGTGCAATTATTTTCGTCAGGTATATTGTACCCAATATCAGGTATATTGTACCCAATATATATTGCTCGATATGCGTCGCCCCACCTTGTAGGCTACAAGTGTTTAATACCCATATATTGTATGGGCAACTACAAATCTATCCTAGCAGCAATACAGTCGGTGAACGAAATAGTACCGTAAAGTCCAAGCTTAGACACAAAGTAATGAGAGGTGGAAAAGGTCACCCTTGCCTAGAAAAACTGAAAAATGGGAACGAGGGTAACTGCTCACTAAAATGAGATGTCCTGGGTTTGGGATTAGTGTTAAGGGTAGGGTTAGAATTAGTTTTCATAACTTTACTAAGCATTTTCCCCTTTCTCTCGATTTAGTGTTGCCTCACTTGACTGACATTAACTCGAAATGTTGTGCAAATAAAATAGTGTAATGGGCCGTACGTTAGACCCAAATTTACTATCTGGGAATACCGTATTCTTACTTAACATAGGCACCATATCGCCGGGGTAACGTTAATTATTGGTTCCTTATTCAGCTGCGTATTATAAATTACTAAATTTAACATACAAAAATCTGATTAGCCAACCAAATAATAAACCGGTAACTGCCGTCACGTTTTAAATGCGTCACGTTTTAACACTGAACGGTAATCGGCGATCATCTTCACTTCGGTCTCGTAGACCGATTGTCAGGCAATCCACATTACAAAAACTCAAGCTTTATATAAAATACGTTCTTCATGAAAAAAACGAAATATTAAAACTTGACACGGTTGACCTACGTTAGCTGTTCGAATATTTTACGCCTCACTGTATAAGCAAGCATGTGTGTAAGCAATCCAGAATATTTAGAATAATTATGTTTATCTCCGTGAGTGGGAAAACCAAGAGGGTTAACACACGGGCAATCGTCAGATCATCTCGCGCCCATCGTCGGGTTACCGGAGCTATTGCAGTGTGTTGTATATGATAGACACGTTCCTACAATTTGGTAGAACCCATTAATCTGTTGGGTTCAGGCAATGTCCGTAAAGTGCCTTGCCCAAGGACACAACCGACTAGCTAGCACTCAGTTTCGTACCTGCAACCATTCGGTTGAAAAGCGACCCACTACACCACCAAACTAATCTGTCGGTCTATAAAGCAACATTCCTTAAAATGACATTTTCTAGTTTATTCCAAATGTATATTTTTTCGTATTTTCCGAAACCAACGTTTTTTTAATAATTCCCTAATCTATTAAAATATTTCTCTTTTACCAGCATTCCTTTGCGCCCTCGGATCCGCCTTTGGAGTGACGGCCGGCGTACATCGCTACTGGTCCCATCGTTCGTACAAGGCTACCCTTCCACTGCGGATATTCCTCGCGTTTCTACACACTCTTGCATTACAGGTAAATTGCACAGTTGCATATGTTGTAAGCTTCGTAATTTAATAAACCGTAGGCTACATTGTCTATTTTTTGGTTTTCTTTTAAACCGAGCCAAGTTTCGAACACAAGATGGACTCGTTACTAGGACTGTTTTTATAGAAGTCGGTATAAGTATCGTCCGCGTTAAGCATCGGCCAAACTGTTCCCTGAGCTTTATGTGGGATCACGAATGGCGTCACTACTCAGATGCTGGACAGTTAACCTCGAAGTAGGTTTCACGGAGTTATTGCAATGTGGTCTACATAACTAAAGCGTTATTAAACCATCTAATTAAATCATATTGACTGGGCCTGGAAATGTTACAACTGAACCTAAAATGACAGTGGTGAAGACTGAACCGGAACCTGTTAATCCAGCAACACGCCCTTCCATAGAGTTGATCATTACTCTATGATCTCGTGGATAGTTAATGCACATTATCGTCGTTAATATTGTTGTGAACGGTTGGTTGTATCCCTGCCAGAGTGCCATCAATAACTCACAACAAGAAGCCAACCCCACACATTTAAAAATAACAGCGACCAACTCATACTAAATACAATCAATATTTACCATCACAGAATAGTGCGGTGCGTTGGGCAACTAACCACCGCGTCCACCACAAATACTCGGAGACTGATGCCGACCCACACAACGCCGCGCGAGGATTCTTCTTCAGCCACATCGGATGGCTGATCACGAAGGAGCACCCCTTAGTCGACGAGAAGCGAAAGGAGATTAATATCAGCGATCTGTTGGAAGATAAGGTGGCTGCCTTCCAGCATAGGTATGTTTATGTAGTGTCGTATTTTTCTTAGCTGGATATAGCATATGCAGCAGAAGGGGAAGGTTATGAAGTAAGTGAAAGGGGGAAGACAGACAAGAAGGAACGTGGGAAGAGTTAAAGGGAATATACTCACCAAAAGTGTGAAAACAATCTCCATTTATGAGCCCAACTCATCTTTTTGCCCTGGTTTAGTTTGTAAATTATGGTTGTAATGTCACTAATTTCGTTATTTGAGGACATTTATATAAATCTGTCGCTTTAACCATTTAGACACAAAATCATTTACTTTAATGAGATGTATATAAATATGTCGCTTTAATCAATTAGCCACAAAACCGTTCAGCTGTACGAATTTCCATTCAATGGATAGGCAATCACGGAACATACCTTGAACAGCCCGTTGTTTGCTAATGGGGAATTTTTGTCAGACAATTTCTGCCACTTCTAAAATGAATCTTGCTCCTATTTCATACATTCTGTTATTTACCTTTGTGACGCATAATTTTTTTTATTACAGACACTACCCTGTGCTGGCTCTTCTGATTGGCTTGGTGTTCCCAGTAGGTAAGAACGCTAGGTTCAGGCAATAAGTGCCTTGCCCAAGGACACATCTGAGTAGCTAGTGACCAGTTTTGAATCTGCAAACCTTTGGGGGTCAAGTCAACAGTGGGGTCAAATTATATTTTCGGGGTCAAGTCAACAGTGGGGTCAAATTATATTTTTGGGGTCAAGTCAACAGTGGGGTCAAATTATATTTCGTAGTCTAGTGGGAGAATGGGTAACGCAATCGATTACCAATTTCTATACAAATTTGGTTTTGATAAGAAACCATTCATAGATTCGATAAATAGCCAGGTAAAACTCGTGTTTCTTTCGTTCCAGCGGTTCCAGTCGTCTTCTGGGGCGAGGCTCTTAGCTCTTCATACTTTATCTGTATGGCGAGATATTGTTTGCTTTTAAATTTGATATCGACGGTGAACAGTGTGGCCCATATATGGGGCAACAGACCGTATTCTAAAGATATAGGGCCGACAGATAGCAAGATCACAACAGCCGTGGTAATTGGTAAGTGACTGGTTTTCCATTCATGCATTTGTTCAGTTATTTAATTTTTGCTTCTTTTTTACCATAGGAAAGGATATTTATGTTTATCCCCGTGAATGGCAAAACCAAGCAGGTTAACACACAGATAAGCAATCACCTCGCGCCCACCGTCGGGTTACCGGAGCTATTGCGCCACTTTTAAACCACAAAGCAAATGCATTACAAAAACATATAACCAACTAAGGTCAAACAAGCTAGAGGATAACCAATCATTACTAACACGGGCGTGCGCTCGGTGTTTAGCTGAAATTACGACAATATCCTGACCCCTATATCCACAGGCGAAGGCTACCACAACTACCACCACACCTTCCCTCAAGACTACCGCTCCAGCGAGTTCGGAATGCCTTTCAATACAACTGCAATGTTCATCGAATTTATGGCAAAATTGGGGCTCGCGTACGACCTAAGGACCATGAGCGACCAAGTCTTGGCCGATCGGAAACGCAAAAACGCACTTAAGAACGAGGAATAGACATTAGTTGTTTTTTAATGCCGCTTAAGGAATACACGGGTTCTGAAAGTAAAAAGACAGTGTTATGCTTAAATCCTTAAAGTTGCAAGCCTACGAAGTGACAACCCCTTTTTAACAATTGCTACATATATACCGCTTTAATGCACATTTTTACAATTGTGGGTATACGAATAAAATCGGGATTTATCTTGATTTTGTAGATAATTGGTGTAGATGGGTTTGGTTTTTTGTATTATTATTATTAGTTTTTTTGTATAATTTATTAAATGCTTTTTTACATAAGACAATCAAATTATTGCACAGGGGTTCCTCAAGTCAGTAGAATGTTTCCATTGGGGTTCCAATGCAGCAAAAAGGTTGAAAATTACTGGTATAATCACTAGGGTATGCAAAGTTTATTCGTGCGAGAAATTTATCAACGATTTTCTTTAAAAAGTCCCAGACGAGTCATTATATTAGCTTAATAATTTCATCCCCTTCCACAAAAATGTAAGAATAACAAGAGGCTGTATAATGCAATTCACAGACAGGATAGATAAAGAGCAAAATTTTAATTTCCTCTCGTTTGAACTGAAAGGCGAGGTGTCACATTACTTACATAATTACCTGTCCTGCGGACACTATGTGAAGACTTACAGGTCAGGCAGCTTATGTTAATATACGGTTAATTAAAACAACAGTTTATTAGTATATTAAATTAATTTAATTAATTTAATACACCAAATGTGATTAGAGACACTGCTTGCATAAACACATATAGCATACAAATTGTGTATTACAATAGTGGTGGTTAAACATGTGGTCGACACTCCCTTTGTTTGAATTGTAATTATCAGGCAAGCTTCTTTATCGATATGGCATTAGTGTATTGTAATAGAATGTTTATGATAATATAGAGAATTTTCCATGTAAACTGCGATATGTTAAATTATTTTCTGTTTTTTACACGTTTTCCATACGTGGTAATAGTGCATATATGCACTTACTTCTATTTTAAAAAATGGAGAAAAAAAACAAAGTTAAATCCGAAAGAAAACAAATAATTGTTTGTTTTTTTAACATAAAAATTAATTTTATTTTTGGTCAATACATGTATTTCTTGATTAGGATTAACACGGGGGTAAGTATTTTTCTTCGGGTCGTTTTTTGATCCACGCTGCAATATTTGGTCGTTGCTTGAAACTGTCGTTCATTTTTATCACCAAGGGACACGAATCCAGCGTTTTCCCGGGAAACCGGAACATTGAGTAATCGAGTATCGAGAAAATCACAACATCAGCCACAGAGAGTTTCTGTGGATAGGATAGGATATTCATGTTTATCCCCTTGAATGGGAAAACCAAGTGAGTTAACACACGGGCAATCGTCAGATCACCTCGCGCCCATCGTCGGGTTATTGGAGCTATTGCAGTGTGTTGTATATCATAGACACGTTCCTTCAATTTGGTAGAACCCATTAATCCGCTGGGTTCAGGAAATGCCCGTAAAGTTCCTTGTCCAAGGACATAACCGACTAGCTAGCGGCCAGTTTCGTACCTGCAACCCTTCAATTGAAAGGCGACGCACTTAACCGCTAGACCAACCGGCCGGATATCAGATTGTTTGAATGGAGCGCGATTAATTAATTATCCCTACCGTCCTAACTATATATGACACCCTCCTTTTGAGATTTGGTATGCAAAACTAATCAACCTTACCTCCCCAAGTATGTATGGTCCTCTTGATTTTGAGATTTGATCATTCAGTTTGGTAAGTTTTGGCAAAAGATGATCGCTCCAGGTTGCCTCTACAAGCTCCGCCTGTAAATGGTGAATTAGGGTCAGCATATTTAGTTAACCCCGGGGAATGCAAGATAAGTTTAAGTTATAGAAAATCTAGGTGAATGGGTGAAAGGGACCAAAACCTTTTTTGTCTCGTCTTTCTCCGCGAATGGATATTGCATGGCGGCCTCGATGACCACTTCAATCCACATGTCAATAATTGCTGCCTCCATGTCCGAACTTCCCATCAGGTTGAAACATCGACCGAGGTATCGGATCAACGCTCTGCTGTGAGCTATCTGCTGGCCATCAACATACAACACAGGTATCTATCCAAATGGCATACCTGCCGTAATTAAGGGTTTATGATTGTCTACGGGTAATTACGGGTTTATGTGTGTAATGGGGTAATTGGGGGTTAATGGGTGTATGTGGGGTAGTTATTGGTTTATATGCGTGTAGTGCCGTTATTCTTTTAGGTGTGTCATGTGTACGTACGGCCTTATGTGCGTGTATGTTGGGGTAATTAGGGGTTTATAGTGTTTCGTTGGCGAATTGGGGTTATTAGTTTATAATAAACCATTGAAAGGGACAAATTTCCACCTGATTTTCTTGCCGGCCAATCTGCTTGTTCAATCCGTTCGTCGGTATATTGGACGCCGGCTTCTGCGAAAACTAATCTCGCCATTTCGCCCAATCCCTTTGTATTAAAGTAACACAATTTGTATGTCGGCATTTTGTCAGCTATTTCTGTGGTGTATTATTAAGGTGGCAACGGCTGTAATAAACACGTCCTCATTAAATATTTGAACTGCTTGTTTGATTACTTAATAGCATGGATGTCAAACACATCCCAAGAAACGACAGGATATTTGTGTTAATCCTCTTGAATGGGAAAACCAAGGGGGTTAACAAACGTCAGATCACCTTGCGCCCACCGTCGGGTTACCGGGAGCTATTGCAATGTGTTGTGTATCATTCAGACGTTCCAATAATTTGGTAGAATCCATTTTTCCACTAGATTCAAGCAAAACGACACAACCGAATAGCTTGTGACCATGGCTTGGTCTGCCCTACGGTCACTTGCAAGCTGCTTATAGTGAATTACTTACTATATTGCTTATTCATAGGACGCTTACTATATTTTATAGCATACACGACGTAAACTAAACCGTTGCTATTCTACATATTTTTACCAAGCAAAATGCACATGTGAGCCGTGCTTGCATTAGGTTAATGGTGCGCATGCCATAACAAATAATTGTGGCTTCGAGCTTTAAACCCGCTTTTTTGCTACGTACGTAAAAAACGGTTTTCCAAACAAGTATAATCGTGCGTCCCATACCGAAGTGCGATTAATTACTTGTGTTGCAATGGTGTGTTTTGTACCTGCATACATACATGACAATCCTGTATAATACCTCGCTACAAACTGCTTTAATACATTGATATCACAATTTGGGTTTCAAATTTTCAAATTATACCCACAAATTATACCGAATTTTAATAGTCTATTCCTTTTTTTAGACGTGTTCTAACGACTGTCGTTTTGACGTTTTTCCCGTTTTCCAAATTTTTACCAATAGTCCCACTTTGTGTTTTCATCTTGGAAACAAAAAATAAAATAAAGTAAAGACACAATCGCCAACAATATGCAGGAATAAAGTATTATATGGCGCACGACGTCCTGTTTGTTAACAAAGTTGAAATACGTGACGTCATAATAGGCTTTCGCGTTTCCACTGTGACACATTAATCAAAAATCTTATCGTCGAATATGCTTCCTTTCTTCGCAGGTTATTAGTTAAGCTAACATGGATTTTCTGATAAATATCCACAGTTTATTATTCTGCTTTACATTGCACATCATGTTCGTTCGCACGTTCGTTCTAACTGAGTGGAACCTTTTGTAAGTTCGGTTACTTCAAAATCTGCTGTGTCATTCACCATTCGCTACGATTGACCGGTTCAATCATTATTTGCCGACGAACCTTGTGTGGCGGGCAGCGTTTTAATAAGGCAGAAGTGATTCCAGGTAAGTAATGACATGGAAGATTTAGAACACGTGGTAAAATATTTCAATCTATATGTGTAAATGTCCATTGTATAGACACTAATAAAAAATGAATATAGATGACCTGTAACCAATTAATAGAAATCTATGCGCGGCAGAATGTGATAAGTGGACATATCTTAGTCATGGTAGTTAAACAAGTGTTTTGCTGAGTAACAATGGTGGTGATTCCCCAATGTTTGTTTGGTTGAAAGCAGACTTGTCCGCGCCTTTTGGTGACATGCCAAATCACAACAGACCGATAATTTCATTACTTACAACCAGGAATTACTTCTGCCTTAGTAAATCGCTGCCCGCGCTGTCATAAACATATAAATGTACACAGTGCCGAATTCTTTTTTCACCATCGTGACCAGGTAATTACCAATGAACGCGTCACGCAGAACACAGGCGGTGTATTTTAAACGGGTAAAAGAGTATTCAAACAAATGGCGGGGTACAATATGAATGCACCACAACATCTGCGGTTTATAAAAACAAAAATTGCCGTCTTTGATATTGAATCATTTGTTAAAAAACTACATTGTGTTTTTTGTGGCTGGTTATTGGGAACCGCCGTGTTTGTCAATTTAAGCATGAATTAATTAGTGTTTTCACGTGTTCTCGCCTTCTTTTTATTATACGTGTGTTAAACTGTATAGCCTTTTCGGCGGTCATAATTTGGACGTAGTGAATGGTAAGTGGGCGTATCCTGCTGTAGTTTTACTGGTTGCTAAAATACCTTGAAGAAACAATTGGCGGAATTTTACATTCTACAAAATAGATACATGACAATTAAAACTCCCCAGTTAGAAAAAGTCCGTGGAAATATTCTTTAATCGCAATTGGTTCCCTAGTACGGTCTGAGGTTACACTGTATTCGAATTTTGATCATTCTTAAAGATCCTGTTGCTGAGAAAAAAGATAAAAAAACGATCTTAAATCTTAATTTAGTTCACTTCGTTATAATCAATCTCGGAAAAATCATAATTCCTATTTTTCCATTTACAAGTTTAATTTGGTTCAGGTGTGGTTGATCTTAACGTAGCCTTTTAACATTTATGGTAACTATACACATGGTTGATAAGCATTTAAAGGTGATATTATATGCGTATGCTTCACTTTATCTTGATGTATTGAAAGATGCTGTGTGGGAATTTGGTGCAAAACTTATGTTGTTGTACGGTCTTGGTTTCGTGAATGACTGGAAGCTGTTTTGTTTTCATCAAAGCTTGTTTGCATGCAGGACAATGTCTACTATGAATATTGATAATTCCCTTCTCTTGACGTTTAAACTGATAATCTCTGATTCTCGGTGACGCCGGACAAGGTTTGTCGGCAAATATTGGTTGAACCGGTCAACCGTAGCGAATGGTGAATGACACAGCAGATTTTGAAGTAACCGAACTTACAAAAGGTTCCACTCAGTTAGAACGAACGTGCGAACGAACATGATGTGCAATGTAAAGCAGAATAATAAACTGTGTATATTTATCAGAAAGTTCACAGTTAGTTTAACAATAAACTGCGAAGAAAGGAAACATAGTTCGACCATGAGATGTTTAATTATTGTGTCACAGTGAAAACGCGAAAGCCTATTATGACGTCACGTATTTCGACTTTGTTTGACAACCGAGGCGTTGCAAGGTTCGCCATATTACTTCATTGTTGGCGTTCGTGTGATATCAATGTATTAACGCAGTTGGTAGCAAAGAATTCATACGGGATTGTCATGACTGTATGCAGGTACAAAACACACCATTGCAACACAAGTAATCATTCGTACTCCGGTATGGATCCGGATTATACCAGTTTGGAAAACCGCTTTTTACGTATGTAGTAAAAAAGGCTGGGTTAAAACTCGGACCCACAGTTATTTATGACATGCGCACCATTAACCTAATACAAGCACGACACACACGTGCATTTCGCTTGGTAAGAGTAAATGCAGTTATTTAGAATAAATTAAACGTAAAATGTTAAAACGCCTGTGTAGAATGGGAACAGTATAGTTTACGTCGTGTACTTCATAAAATATAGTAAGCGTTCTTTAAATGAGCAAGATAGTAAGTAATTTACTGAGCAGCTTGCAAGTTACCGAAGGGCAGACCAAGCCTTCAACCAACCGTGTGTTTAGTTAGCACAAGATACGCCACTGCACAAGTTTATCTAAACAATTAAAAATAGTGGTAAAACAAGATTTCGACACCAGGATTACTTAAGTACATTAATCATAGTTCACAATATTTTCCCCCGATTAGCTTGGTGGGTTATTATGTATATTTTACCCGAAGGGTTGCTGGTTCAAACTGCTCATAAGCTATTTGGTTGTGTCTTTGCTTATTGCCTGAAACTAATGAAATAATGGGTTATACTAAGATGTAAAACGTCTGAATGATACACAACACATTGCAATAGCTTCAGTATCCCGACGATGGGCGCGAGGTAGTCGGAGGATTGCCCGTGTGTTAACCCCCCTTGCGCTTTCCCATTCAAGAAGAGTACCACGAATCTCCTATCGTTTCTTGGGTCATGTTTGACATCCATGCTATTAAGTAATCAAACGAGCAGTCCAAATATTTAATGAGTACGTTTTTATTACAGCCGTTGCCACCTTAATAATACACCACAGAAATAGCTGACAAAATGCCGACATACAAATTGTGTTACTTTAATACAAAGGGATTGGGCGAAATGGCGAGATTAGTTTTCGCAGAAGCCGGCGTCGAATATACCGACGAACGGATTGAACAAGCAGATTGGCCGGCAAGAAAATCAGGTGGAAATTTGACTCTTTCAGTGGTTTATTATAAACTAACAACCCCAATCTTCCACGAAACAACATAAACCCCTAATTACCACACATACACACATAAACCATTAATTACCCCACATACACACATAAACCATTAATTACCCCACATACACACATAAAGCCATACTTACTCAGGACACACATAAACCCCTAATTAGCCCATCACACACATTAACCCATAATTACCCCAGAACACATATTAACCCCTTATTATTCCAGGACACACATATAAACTCCTAATTACCTGAGGATACACATAAACCCCTATTTACCCCGAATACCATAAACCCCTAATTACCCTAGAACACATATAAAAGCCTAATTACCCAGAACAATCATAAACCCCTTGTTACCCTCAGAAATGCCATTCGGAAAGATGCCAGTGTTGTATGTTGATGGCCAGCCGATAGCTCACAGCAGAGCGTTGATCCGATACCTCGGTCGATGTTTCAACCTGATGGGAAGTTCGGACATGGAGGCAGCAATTATTGACATGTGGATTGAAGTGGTCATCGAGGCCGCCATGCAATATCCATTCGCGGAGAAAGACGAGGCAAAAAAGGTTTTGGTCCCCGATCACCCATTCACCTAGATTTTCTATAACTTAATCTTATCTTGCATTCCCCGGGGTTAACTAAATATGCTGACGCTAATTCACCATTTACAGGCGGAGCTTCTAGAAGCTACCTGGAACGATCATCTTTTGCCAGTATTCACCAAACTGAATGATCAAATCTGTAAATCAGGAGGACCATATTTGCTTGGGGAGGTAAGGATGATTAGTTTGTCCGGTTAGTCTGGTGGTTTAGTGCGTCGCCTTTCTGTCGAACGGTTGCTGCTTCGATACTGGTTGCTAGCCAGATGTTTTTTTCCTTGAACCGGCCGGTTGGTCTAGCGGTTAAGTGCGTCGCCTTTTAATAGAAAGATTGCGGGTGCGAAACTGGTCGCTAGCTAGTCGGTTGTGTCCTTGGGCAAGGCACTTTACGCACATTGCCTGAACCTATCTAATTAATAGGTTCTACCAAATTGAAGGGACGTGTCTATCATATACAACACACTGCAATATCTCTGGTAACCTGACGGTGGGCGCGATGTGATCTGACGAGTGCCCGTGTGTTAACCTCCTTGGTTTTCCCATTCACGGGGATAAACATGAATATTCAATCCTAATTTTGCGTTCCAAATCTTGAAGTCAGAAGTACCATATACACTTGGGATGCAAGTATGATTAATTCAGCGCTCCATCCAAACACTCTGATATCCCCAGAAACTCTCAGTGGGCGATGTTGTAGTATGCGCCATCATCGAGCTCTCAATGCAATGGTTTCCCGGGAAAACGCTGGATTCGCTTCAATTGGTGACGAAAATGAACGACAGTTTCAAGCAACGACCAAATATTGCAGCATGGATCAAAAAACGACCCGAAGAAAAATAAATTCTCCCGTGCTATAATCCTAATTAACAAACATATGTTCGCCAGAAATTAGATTTGGTTTTTATGTTCAAAACAAAATCTTAGAGCAAATTATTGGTTCGGAATCAATTTTGTGTTTTTCACCGATTTTTAAATCCAAATGCATATGTGCACTTATTACCACGTGGAAAAACGTCTAAAATAAAACTAAAAATGTTTTAAAATATCCCAGTGTGCATGGAAAATTCTCCATAATTTAAAATAAATTCCAATTTAATACAATATTACCATTTGTAAAAAGCTGGTCAGAGAATTTCAGTTTAAACTAGCGAGTGTCAACCATGTGTAACCACCACTATTTGTAAAACACAACATTTTGTCGGGTAAACTTTGAATTTACCCTATGCGGTACACGCAAGCTTGGACTAAAGCTTTAACGCGAACACTGACCAAATATGTTCAAATTGAAACATGTCAAGCGCTATGGCAAAAAAATACGCATTTAGCACAACAGAGGGCGGAAGCGTGCTGCAAACTGCAGTGATTGTCACACAATACTCGAGCATCCGGTACGAACGCAAAACATCAACTCTGCGCTCAGTTGGTTATGCACCAGACTAAACAGCACGTTATAATGGGTGTTGCTGCCGTATTGAGAAATACTGAATATAAATGGGATAATCTGGCTGCACTATGTTTGGTAGTCGGCAGTGGACTGTATGGCTTCTTTATTATGTTTCAAGTTAAAGTTTTGACGCTGATTTGGGGTAAGTTTTGTGTATTTTTTGCCTAGTTTACTTATTTTTGTGAAAGTGTAAGGTACTTTGTACACTACGATATGCGCCACTGACCTTGTACTGTGTACAAGTGTATAATACCCATATATTGTATGGGAAACTATATGAGTCCGTCATGGCAACAATATAGACGGTTAGGAAAATAGTACCCTAAAGTTCAAGCTTAGATACATAGCCTACCCATATAGCTATAGTCTCGGTTGGCTTTTCGTTGGCCAAGTGTTAATTTAACGGCAATAGAGGAACTAATCGGCGATAAAAGAAGTGCTATACGAATTAAAATATATAAGTAAATAACATAAACGGGTATGTATTTATATAAGGTAGTACAGTACTCTTATATTTGCATTTTAAAAAATGTTTTTTTTGCAGTACTAGTGCGAAATATAGGCTTACGTTGGCACTACATCGGAAACGTCGTGTATTTGAGATCGTGTTAGACAATGTTAGTTACAGTGACAAAAAAAACTTTAGGAGGAAGTTGTGCTAGGGTCAGCATCAATATACCGTCCGATATAACACAAAAACGGTGGCGTGATATTAGGTAAAAGTCGGCGACGATGGGCCGTTGGTAAAGGCAGAAATAACGTTGGCGTGGTATCAGGTTACACTCGGAGACATTGAATCTGTGGTTAAAGCAGAAATAACGTTGGGGTAACATAAGGATAACGTCGGACAGGTTTGACCAAAGAACTAGAGCCGGCGCTGAATATATTAAAGGTAGAGTGGGCACCTGTAAAGCCATGCTTGTCGGTAAAACTAAAAGGTGTGAATGAGGAAACTATTCAAGGGGGGAACTGCACAGTAAAATGAAGATAAGGGCGTAAATGTTAGGGTTGGAGTTGGGGTAAGAGTTTTTTCTAGGTTTGCGATTAGTAAGACCAGGGTTAGAAATAGTTTCTATGGTCCTTAAAACCAGCTTCCATCCTTCCCTTTATTCAGTGTTGCCCTATTTGCTTGACGAAATATCGTTAAATAGAAATGGACCAAACATAAGTTAAAAAAGGAAAGGTTAAAAAAAGGAAGTGGACCAAACCTAAATCTCAAAATTGTTATCTGTGGATGTGTTCTTAGTTGACCTGGGACTACAGGTTACCGGGCTAAAGTTAGTCACCGATTCCCTTTCAGCATATTATAAAGGATTTGGTTTAACATACAAAAATCTGATTAGCCAGCCAAGTAATAAACCGGTAACCTCCGTCACGTTTTAAATGCATCCTTAACAGTCAGTAATCGGAAACCACATACACTCCCGTATAGACCTGTTTTTAAGCAATCCACATTACAAAAATCACGCTTCATATAATACATAATATGCGACCGATACATATACCAATTCTACAACAAAGCCGTATCGGTGACGAGCCAATCAAAGGTTCAAAACCTAGCTAGATTTTGTTAGTTCGTTATTGTTCTTTCTCTTATAGGTTTGGCGGCCGCGTCCGCTATATTTATTAAATTATATCATTTTTTTAAAGACGTGTTTTAACTACTGTTTTTTGTCGTCTCTTCTCGTTCCTGTTTCGTGATTTTATTCGTTTGTCATTTTTAAATACTGGGGCAAAAAATAAATAAACTAAACTAAATTAAAATTCATGGTTCCCTGACCAAAAATCGCTATCAACTGGCAAGCGACTTCGGCTGATTTAACATAATTTTCGCTAATGGCCGCCAATCAACTTATCTAACAATAGGGTCAAATCATTGTTGCTTATGAAAGGAAGAAATTTAAAAAATAATGAATCAATTGAGCTAGTGTTTAAATATTTCACATTTCGCTGTGTAAGCAAGCATGTAATAATTTACTGGTTTGTTTATATCCGTGTTTTCTTTCTTGGTGTATACATATTACGCCTTACTCGTGTGAACAAGTCAGTTTAGCCGTCATAACAACATATGCATCATAATTTTTCTCCTGGAGATTACAATATGTTTAATAATTGTTATTACTTTTAGTATTACGCATTTGATTACGCTCGCTCCAGGCTTGTTACGACCACATTAGTTCTCAAATTTCCTTAAACTGTCCTACAAGTGCGCCTTAAATAATGTAAATGTTACTTAGAAATGTTGGGGTTATGACGATACAGTACGCTGGTAGATAAGATACGGTGTCGCGGGTGATACGAAACGGTGGTTGATACGGTTTTCTGCGGTAAATAAAAGAACCAAATCAGTAAACTTACGAGTCTATATATAAATCATAAGTATTACACACTCACCAAACTTTGGCTTTAAGCTCTACGGAAAAAAACGGTATCGGAAAAAAATTGTACACTACAATCTCTACGGTAACTAATTCGGAAAGAAAGAAATTTATGCCATGCGGTCTAGTATAGACGATTGCAACATACACTACATTATTACGAATATCTTTTATGATGCAATTTATGCTGGTTTAACATAGGCATCAAGCAAATGAATAAATACTGGATCGAGATATCTTACACCGTTATTTTTTTAGAAATTCTGAAACCGACATTGAAACCGACAACGAAATTCCTTAAACTTACATTTTGTAGGAATTCCCTAAATTTTTATTTTTTAATCATTCCCTAAACCAAAATTTTTAGTACTTCCCTAAACCATTTTTTCTGCGAAGTCCTTAATCCGACATTTTCGTCCTCTTTTACCAGCATTCCTTTGCGCCATCACAACCGGCATTGGAGTGACGGCCGGCGTCCATCGCTACTGGTCCCATCGTTCGTACAAAGCTACCCTTCCACTGCGGATATTCCTCGCGTTTCTACACACTCTTGCATTACAGGTAGGTCGTACAGTTTCATATGTTGTCCGACCGATTACTTTGATGGTTTATTGCGTCGCCCTTTCAAGGGTTCAACAATGGTGGCTAGCTAGTCGGTTGTGTCCTTAGGCAAGGCACTTAATGGGCATTGCCTGAACTTTGTTTAATGGTGGGTTCTACCAAATTAATAGAACCTATATTCAACACATTACAATAGCTGAAGTAACCCGACGGTGGACGCGAGGTGATCTGACGATTGCCTATTACGTTTTCCCACATGATAAACATGAGTATTCTATTCTATCCTAACAAATAGAATCAAAATTATCACCACAGAATAGTGTGGTGAATTGGGCAACTAACCACCGCGTCCACCACAAATACTCGGAGACTGATGCCGACCCACACAACGCCGCGCGAGGATTCTTCTTCAGCCACATCGGCTGGCTGATCACGAAGGAGCATCCCTTAGTCGACGAGAAGCGAAAAGTTATGGATATCAGCGATCTGTTGGAAGATAAGGTCGTAGCATTCCAACATAGGTAAGGTATACGTAGGCCGAGTACTCCATTAAGCATTGATAAGTATTGAAGCATAGATATGTTTATATGGCACTGTATTAAACGTAGATAGGCATATCAGCATAGGTATGTGTATGTAGTACTCTATTAAACATATATAGGTATTTTACTGTATCAATCCTTAGCTGAGCATCAGGCATATGTAGCACGGGGGGAAATGGGAAATGAGAAAAAAAAAGAGGGAAGAATGAGAGAAATGACAAATAGCCTTTAATGTGGTGTACACTGTACATCCCTACGTTTCTCTTTCTGACGTTTTAGCTTTACCCTATGTAGTGTTAATGCGACCGATTCACATACTTTTATATAAAAAATTCCTATTCAAAAATCGTAGTATTTAAAAAGAAGTCGGGGTAAAAAAGTAATGTATTGGCAGATCAAGTAAGTAACGTAAACAATCTCAGATACATTTTTGGTCAAGCATGTGTTTGAGTCATTTGACGGCGTAAGATGTGTCACTTCCTAAATTACACGCGATGAACAGCCCTACGTACTTGCAAATAAACAACCATATGCCTTTGCATAACCTAAACTAGGTGTCGATAACCTTTTGCACTTAAAGGGCTATTTTAACCGATTCTGTTTGTTTCACTTATGCAAAAAACAACAATAATAAATACGTCACACAGATTATAGTACAAAATAACAATACACAGCTATTCGCATTCACATACCCTAATAGCTTATAACAGTATTTCAAACGACCCGATTTTTACGGGTGAATGTATTGTCAGACAATATCGGCCAATGCTAAAATGTATTTTGCTTTAATTTAATATGTTCTGTTATTTACCTTTGTGACGCATAATTCTCTTTATTACAGACACTACCCGGTGCTGGCTCTTCTGATTGGCTTGGTGTTCCCAGTAGGTAAGAACGATAGAAAATGACAACACATGGGTAGTTAAGTACGTGTAATAGTCAGATTACTGCGTACCCACAATGGGGATAAGAGAGTCATTGCAGTGCGATGAACGAATTGGTAGTTTTGTTTTCTTTTCTTTAAATCACTTGGTTCGGGCAACGTCTACTAATAAAAGTGCCTTGCATAATAACGGTCGTGTTGCCAAATGTATAACGAGACCGATACATGTTCAAAACCTAGCTCGGTCAAGGGTTCAAAATCTAGCTCAGTAAAATTCTTGGCTCCTTGACCAGGAACACATACCACCCGCTAGCGACTTCAGCTGATTTAACTTTCTTTTGGCTAATGGCCGCCAATCAACCGACTGAGCTAACAATAGGGCCAAACTGATGATTTGTACGTTCGAATGTTCAACGAAACTGATTCATGCTCGAATGTTCAGCGCAACTGATTGATTTCATGTTCGTGTCAAGCACTTATTTCTAGCTAGTTGTGTCCTTTGGCAAGGCACTTTGTGGACAATGCCCGAACTGAGTGGAGTCGGAACGTTTAGTCTATGGTGGTTTAGTGCGGCGCCGTGCAGCCGAAAGGTTGCAGATTCGAAACTGGTTAGCTTGATCGTTTATTGCGTCGCCTTTTCAACGGTTTAAAACTGGTGGCTAGCTAGTCGGGTTTGTCATTGGGCAAGGCACTTAACGTGTATTGCCTCAACCTTGTTTAATGGTGGGTTCTACAAAATTAATGGAACCCATACACAACACACGACAGTAGCTGAAGTAACCCGACGGTGGACGCGAGGTGATCTTACGATTGCTATTGATCTTACAATTATTATTAATCTGACGGTTATTATTAATCTGAGGTGATCTAACGATCATTATTAATCTGACGAATACTGGTATGTTAACGTCCCTTGCGTTTTCCCATTCGCGGAAATAAACATAAATATCAGAATCTAATGGCTTCAAACCATGGCCAGGTAAAAATCGTTTTTTTTTTTTCGTTCCAGCGGTTCCAGTCGTTTGCTGGGGCGAGGCTCTTAGCTCATCATTCTTCATCTGCATGGCGAGATATTGTTTTCTTCTGAATTCGATATCAATGGTTAACAGTGTGGCCCATATATGGGGCAACAGACCGTATGATAAAGATATAGGGCCGGCGGATAACAAGATCACAGCTGTCCTGGCAATTGGTAGGTTGATTGGTTTGCCAATTGCAGATATTGTCGGGGAACAAAAGTAGGATAGAATCGGAAAGGATAATCATATTTATCCCCGTGAATGGGAAAACCAAGGGGGTTAACACACAAACAATCGTCAGATCACCTTGCGACCATCGTCGTGTTATCGGAGCTATTGCAGTGTGTTTGTTGTGTAAGATAGACACGTTCCTTTAAGTTGGAAGAAACCATTAATCCGCTGGGTTCAAGCAATGTCCGTAAAGTGCCTTGCCCAAGAAAGGCCACAACCGACTAGCTAGCGACCAGTTTCGCACCTGCAACCTTTCTATTGAAAGGAGATGCACTTAACCGCCAGACTAACCAGTCGGACAAGTGTTTAATGTTGTCTATGAAATAGTGGATGAACACATGCCAACATTCCGGGCCGCAATTATTACTACAAGTGGGTTTAATCTTTACTATGACCACTTTCTGTGCGCTTTCACGAAAGGTTATGTATGCTCCCATCGACTCTTGCCAGGATTCGGTAAACTCATATGGATATGTCAAAACATGAAATCTATCAAACATATCTATATATCAACTGCGATAGCTTTGGTAACCGACTGGGGGCAGAAGGTAATTTATCGATTGTACGTGCTATAGCATCTGTGGTTAATTCTGTACGGTCACGTGGCCTAATGGTTAACGCGACCGATACAAATACCGACTCTTATACAAAAAAGCGGTCCTGGTGATGAGCCCATAATGGGTTCGAAACTTGGTTCGGTCAAAAAAATATGTGGTTAATTTCACTCCATACATAATCCCCACATATTTTAACCCCCTTTGGCCCATATCACCAATCTCCCGTCTCTTCCACATAGTCCATCTGCCCCACATATCCTAACCCCATCCACGCAGGCGAAGGCTACCACAACTACCACCACGTCTTCCCCCACGACTACCGAACCAGCGAGTTTGGGATGCCTTTCAACCCAACCACAATGTTCATTGATTTGATGGCAAAATGGGGTCTCGCGTACGACCTGAGGTCCATGAGCGACCAAGTCTTGGCCGATCGGAAACGCAAAAACGCACTTAAGCACGACGGATAGACATTATTGCTGGTAATGCAAATTTGCTTAAGAAGTCTGTAAGCTTTTGACTATGTTAAGTTTTAGTCTATACAATTGCAAGCCTACATAACAAAAAAAACGCTTTGTTACATTGCTTCTGTACTAACGCTGTAAAACACATTTTGATTCTCGTGGGTATACGACTATAAACATTTCTTTTGACGATGTGTATTCATATCATCTAATTTCACCCACCACACTTAAGTATACGATATACATATACGTAAGATTGTACATCGCCGAATAGTTTATTAGGTATATTTTTGGTCGTTCTTATTCAACAAATCTTCATTATATATGCAGTGGCGTTTCAGCTGATTTCGGAAGTTTATACGTCATATTTTACCTAGTAATTATTTCATATGTGTTTGCAAAGTGTTTTTTATTGTTGTTATGCACGGAATAAAAATACAAACTAACGAACTATTGCAAAAGTAAGATATTTAATGACAAGTTTAACCAACTATTCTCCCTATCTCTCCAATGCAACTTAACCTCATAAAAACAACTCCAAATGGCTGCCAAAGAAATATTTTCCATTAAAACACGTAGAAGACGCACAATCAACATCTTATTTAACAAAGCTCTGCTCCATTATTACAAAACTTTGCAGCTAAACGAGAACACCGGTGCGTCCCAGAACATGCTGCTTTTAACCGTATAAACATTGAAGGAGCATAGTTTGACCATAACACGTAAAGATAGGATGTCCATGTTTAATCCTCGTGAATGGGAAAAGCAAGGGTGTTACCACATGGTCAATCGCCACATCACTTAATTGTCGCAGGATTGTCCAAGCTAACGCAGTGCGTTAAAAACAACGAGTATACGTTAATGCATTTTTATTTAAACTTAGGATAGGATATTCATGTTTATCCCCGTGAATGGGAAAACCAAGGGGGTTAACACACGGGCAATCGTCAGATCACCTCGCACCCATATCGTCGGGTTACCGGAGCTATTGCAGTGTGTTGTATAATGTATATGATTCACACGTTTCTTCCACGCTCCCTTCCTTCACTAACACCCGCCTATAATCTCTCTTCCAAAGACACAAGTGAACTGTTGTTAATTACACGCTTTGTTTGTTCACCAACAATTATGAATCCCCTTCGAATCGAAAGAGGATTCGGGGACGCATTTTGATTTTACTCCGCTTAATTTTTGCCTCACGGTATAATTACAGACCTTATAATTTTTTATTTAAAAGTAATGTAGGCCTAAACTATCACTGCCGAATATGAATATTATTAATATTAACGTATTGTTAAGGTTTTGCACAATATTTCTTTGGATATGTTGTAGCTCTTTTGGGTTTGGAGGCCACGTTTAATTATACTGAATTTTAATAATTTATTGATTTTTTTAGACGTGTTCTTATAACGACTGTTGTTTTGCCGTTTTTTCCCGTTTTCCAAATTTTTATCAATAGTCCTGTTTTTTTTCATTGTGGAAGCAAAAAATAAAATAAACTAAACCATTATAAATTCCTTTAATTTAACATGTAGTTAGTTTATATACAACCACCGATAGGGAAGTATGTAACAATTAATCCGAAGATTATTTCGTGGCATGTGCACGCTTTTTTATACAAATACTTCTCAGTTTGGTCCCCTTTTGATCATTTTAGAGCAAAAACACTTACTTTACAAATAAACTTTTACCTTCAGAACGCACGATCATTTTCTGTCCTACTTCTTACACTTTACTATAGGCTAAGCATGGTTTTTTTGTGTTAGTATATTTTCGGCCTGTTAGGATAACCTGTAGCTGCATATCAAGGCAAAGTTACTTACTTCACGTCCAGAGTTCCATGCGATAACATCTTTGACGTTTTATTATTTAGTTGCAATTTCTGCTCAATTCAACTTTTTTTTTAAATCCGAATTTGTGCGGCGTTTTTGTTGCATGAAAACAGATAAAACTAAACATCGAAATCATATTGTACTTTTTAAATAAGGGGGGGCGAAGTGTAATGTTAAAATAAGTCTGAACGATTGTGCTACTAAATGGTTAACACGATCGAATTAAATATCGATTTTTATGAAAAAAAGTCAGTCTAAGTGACAAGGCCATCATGTTTAAAAGTCCAACGCGGTACAAACATATCTTAGTTAACGGGCCGGGTGTGTCAAAACGAGAACTAAACAATCATATTGCTTGAAATCAGTGCATGCCGTTACATGTCAGACGGCAACGACTCTATTGTCATTTTCGGTCCGGATCTGGGTTTCCTCCGCAGATAACAATTGCGTGTTGTTTACGCGCGCGCCATCATACAACTGATATGCTGCATACAACGATCGCTAGGTGTTCATAATAGCGCTGCCTGTCTATGTGTGTGTGTGTTTACTATTAGTATGTCTAAAAAAAATTATTTTTACACTTTAGTGTTGTTGTTCTATTGAGATCATTTAGTTGTACTTTAAGCTTAACTGCACTTTTAATATTTATTGTTTATTCCTGTTTCTAATATATTTATAGAAGCTCTTGCTGTGTATTTTCATTGTGGCACCAAAAAAACTAAAGTAACTGAATACTTAGAAGTTTTAGCAGACTAACGCTTTTTTATTAGAATAAGCATGGGTTGCCAGATCAAAAGAAACTGTGTGACCGTAGGGAAAGTGTGTTTTTGTGTATCGGTACTGTTATTGATATGTTTTATCGCCCAAGAGCGCACTGAGAACGCAACTGAGAATGGAAGAAAGGCCCCTGAAATAATATATCGTCCGCCTCCAGTATCCTCCACCATTAAGCCGAGTTATCCAAGTTTTAAACAGCTGCCTGCCATAAAAGATCATTTAGCACATGTAAAGAGCAGTTGCAAGAAGCTTTCTCCCACCGACAACTACACCGTGTGTGACAATCTCCCGTTGCAACCCATCTTATGTGGGGTACAAGCTGATAAGCGGCATGTTAATGGGAATGGTGCAAAGTACAGAATACCGAACATCGTTCACTTTGTTAGAATAGGAGATTTCGAGTTCAGTGCGCTCACATACTTGGCACTTCGGTCTGTGGCAACAATTCAGCAACCAGAGCACATCTATATATACTATACAACTCAAATACCCACTGGTGAGTACCGACTAAATAGCAATGCATTAAACGGTATTAGTAAAAATGCGATTAATTTATATAAGAACGCATTAGGAAGATACAGTAACTTTCCGGGTACACGATTTCGTATTTATAAAACAACAGAAAGGGTTAATGTTTTGTAGGGGAACACTAAAAAAAGGAGGAAAACGGGAAAGAGGGAAACTGTACTCTAAATGAATATTAAAGCATTAGGGTTAGTTTTAAACATTTGGATTAGAATAAGGGTTAGTTCTGGGGTTGAGATTAGTGTTTAGGAATGGGTTAAAATTAATTTTCATAGTTTTGGTAAGCAGTTTCCCTCCTTTCCTCCTTCCCGCTTTCCCTCCTTTTAGTATCGCCAATGTTTTAACCGACATGGTGAATGCTTTGGTCCTGTTGACGTCACTGAACTAACAGCCATTCCGGTCTTTACCAATAAAATAGGAAATCCTTGAAATAATATGGTAGGTTACGATCATGAAACCCTCCGACTGGTAATAATATGGTAGGTTACGATCATGAAACCCTCCGACTGGTAATAATATGGTAGGTTACGATCATGAAACCCTACGACTTGTACGGACTACTTGTGGGAAAGGATATTTGTTTTAATCTAATAAACCGGTAAACTAAAGGGGAATTATTGTACCAATAACCGTAAGATTAATCAGTCGAGTTAACGGAGCTGTTGTAGTGTGTTGTGTATAGTTTGGATGCTTAGGTTTAGTGCAATCCAATAATCCACTGGGTTCAGGCGATGCCCGTTTAGTGCATTGTTATATAACCAACCAGCAAGCAGATGGTTCTAATGATTAAATAGGATATTCATCTTTATTCCCGTGAATGGGAAAACCAAGGTGGTTAACACACGGGGAATCGTCAGATCGCTTCGAGCCCACCGTCGGGTTACCAGAGCTATTGCAGTATGTTGCATATGATAGACACGTTCCTTTAATTTGGTAGAACTCATTAATCCGCTGGGTTTAGGCAATGTCCGTAAAGTGCCTTGCCCAAGGACACAACCGACTAGCTAGCGACCAGTTTTGCACCTTCAACCTTTCGATTGAAAGGCGTCGCACTTAACCGTTAGACCAACGGGCCGGACTATTTAGCCCATTAACTGTGTACAGTGACAAACAAAACACAAGTTCGAACATTAGCCCTTACAAGGTATTGGTAACTTGTTAACTTTCGAATTTTAAGGTAAGTTCGCGGAGAGAGCTATGAATGAGATTCCTTGTCTGACTTGGATCAAAGTTGAAGATCCGAAGATTGTAGACGGGGTTGAGGTTAGTATTGTTTTTAAGCCGATTTCCCAATTTACTTGTTGGTATTCATACCGGCTTGCTATGTGCTACCAATGTAAATATATCTATGTTTTTGTTGGTTAGTATGGGTTATTTTGTTTTATCCATCGTTAGTGGGAAAACGCAGACGTTATCTCACTCGTTCGATTACATTTGGTCGATTTGGCTTACTAGAGATATGTGTTATGTTTGATTTAGAAGTTCGTATAGTTTTAGTTAAACCCCAAAATCCATTAGGTCTAGTCGCTATGTATCTTACCCAAGGGCACAACCGACTTGCTAACTTTAAATCGACATTCGTCCGACCGGTTAGTCTGGTGGTCTAGTGCGGCGTCTTTCCTTGGGCAAGGCACTTTACGGACATTGCCTGAACCCAGCGGATTAATGGGTTCTACTAAATTAAAGGAACGTGTGAATGATACACAACACATTGCATTAGCTCTGGTAACCCGACGGTGGGCGCGAGGTGATCTGACGGTTCCTCCTTGGTTTTCCCATTCATGGGGATAAACATGAATATCCTATACCTGGTCCTGGAATGCTGTATATCCGCCCCACCTAATACCACTGTTTTACCACCAACTATATATCGTTTTGATCTTAATTAAATTTGGATCGCTTAATATTGTTCTTTCGCCTAGGTTTGGCTGCCGCGTCCGCTACATTTATTAAATTGTATCTTTTTTCATGACGTGTTTTAACGAATGTTCGTTTTGCCGTCTTTTCCTGTTCCTGTGTTGTAATTTTATTCGTTTGCCGTTTTTAAAAACTGGGGCAAAAAATGAATAAACTAAACTAAACAACCGCATTCCAACAGCTTACCATGCCTTCAACTCGGTCTCTCATCATACGGTTCACCAAACTGCTCGAGCAAGGTGGGATATTCCTGGATAATGACGTCATCTTTCTGAAAAACGTAGATTCGTTGCGACAGTTTTCTTTCGTAGCTGGAAGGTGAATGATTGGAATTACTTTTAGAAATAAATCTTTAGTGTTTTAAATAGCGGCAAAAGATTCAATTTTTGCGATTTCTCTTATGGGAATTAATCTGTAGACCACGTTCATAAGCTTGTTTGGTCAGAGATAAAGTCGCTAAGCTTGCCTATAGTCCCATATATTAACCCGCATTCTATCAATATCAACAAAAATGTCACAATTATTTGGCTGTTTAAACGCCCTTAGCACAGTTGGTTAATGTACGCATGGTTCAGACCTGGACCGCCATGCAATAGAAACAACAAGTTTATTTCAAATAAATTGAACTCCATTTACAGGGAAAGCGAGGAAAGTATTAACCTTGGGGTCTTGTTAATGGAACAAAACTCTCCATTTTTCTCCAACTTTTACCGCAGTAGCTTTTTAAGTGACATTCAACAGTACTACAACGCAAAGAAGTATTTTTTATACCCGGAGAATAGAATACTTAGGTTCTACCAAAATAATTTAGGGGTAGGTCTATAATTTCCATATTTTGTTGTTTCTCAAAATGTATTTGTGCCTTTTTAAGTTATATTCCATTTTTTTTTAAATTAGGTCTATAATTTCCATATTTTGTTGTTTCTCAAAATCTATTTTCTTCATTGATTCGAAGATGCTTAAATATGTTGTTTATAGAATGCTGCTGGTGTACATTTCGAAGATAACTCTCTCGCTCGGCCGTTGCCTTTTGAAGCCCACGATGGGTTCGGTGCGACACTTCGTGGTCATTTAGATATAAGTGCTCACTACGTGTTACATATCCACCTCCGCACGTGGGCGGTAGAGCGCGAACCGGAGCTTGGATCTGTTTACACGGACACGGAAGAAGAATTGCGGACGAGAGACGACATATACGGTGCGGCAGCGAGAACAGCATATTTTGGATCTCCTGACCTCGTGTTTAAACAAGGGGAAACGACGTTCGTTAGAAAACCAACAATTCAACTGTTTCCGTTATCGACCATCGGACCTTACAAAGAAGTGGAACCTTAAAACAGATTTCTTGAACGGTCGTGTGGCCGAATGGTTGGCGCGACCGATACATATATTGATTACTATTCAAAAAGGGACCTTGTGCATAGCAAACTTGGGTTCGAAACTTAGAAATAATGCTTGCAAATTTAATTATTTAAAGATCAATGTCGTTTGTTACTTATAAGCACAGGTAAATACTAATGTATGGGACGATTTGATATCAAACTTATTTTACAAATAAATCCACGATTTAACGTCTTTATAATTTCTTAAACACACAGATAGTTTACACACATTATGTGAGCTTAGACTCTGATTTATGTTTATCATGGGTATGAAACTTGCACCAAACTAAGTAACTTTCTTCGCAAGCAAAACTGTTATATTTGAATACAACTAAATTGGATCAAGAATTTGACTTTGAACTTGAGTTCTAGAATTTACAAATCGTGTCTACAATAATAGTTAGTACGCATTCTGTGGAAATTGAAGAGTTTCCGCTGCGCCGCCCCCGAGAGACCGTTAGGGAGACAGCTAAAGCAAACTTTGTCAACGCCCCGGTCAGTAAAATCTAAAAGAAAGCGCGCGTCCACATTGGGATCCCTGTTAAAATGGACACGCAGCTTCCCGAAACGAACAATTTACGAAGTCAACTTTACTTTGAAGTTTCAAGTACATTAGCCTAAGTGGCACAACGCATGGTGTCTAAGAAGCAATTTTAAAACCAAGCAACTTCGAGCATCAAGTAAGAAACGCCCCAATTGCACTGGATAAAGTTGGTGACTATTCAACAAGGTTCCAAGATAACTCAACACCTACAACTGAACCCCTTTCAACTAAACCCCTTTCAACTTAACCTCATTCTTCTGAACCCTAGACATTGTGGGTTTAAAACTTGGAACGGTGAAAATATTTGGTCGGAATTAAATGTGAATTCAGCGATATATATCTAATCCAGGGGTTCTTAACCAGAAGGTAATTAGACTATCTTAGTTATAACTTTTGAACCAAAAGCTATCTTGGTCGAGCTGGTTTCAATATATTTTGATGCATTGGGTTTTCTTTTATTGTTAGATAGGGTAAGCCGTATCCGGATAGCCGATGAAGGGTTCGAAAATATTTTACCAAATGTTAAGAGATACAAGCGCCAAAAAGGTTAAGAAACACTAATACAATCGATAGCTTGCAAGTCTGCACAACGCCACAACACATATAGATTCAATGTGTGTAAAAGTTGACTCGATGACACGCAGTAGTCCTAAGTTACGTTGCTACAGTGAAGCTTTTTGGATACGATTATTTGCGCTGTTTAAGTTTATATGGGTTTAGTAAGTACTGTAGTTTTGTTTCGTTTTATCCTGTTATAATGTCGTTCTATCCCATCTTAAAGAAATCCGAGACATTCTTTAATGCAATGGTCTTAACCGGGGAGGAATTTCTCCTCATAGTAGGAGAATTTCGGTTTCATGGAAGGAATTGTAAAACTTCGATTTTAAGATAACCCGTGCCATTTGTACGGCTGCTTACTTTAATACTATTGGACAACATGGAATTGCATTTTTCCTTGCCAATAGTGTGTACAATTGGTATGTATTGTTTTAGTCTAATATCTTCAGCAAATTAGGATTGGAAAAACTACAAACTGAATGGGAAAGTGTATAATATGCTTTTTTATATACGAGGGGGATACTTTTTTAACAGCAAAAAAGGAATGTATCAAAAAAACCTGGAATCTATTGCTTTATTGTAATGAAGGAGCGAAAAAAACAACACAGTAAAAAAAACAAAAAAACACAAATATAAAAAAAGACAGTGTACACTTTGTTAGGTAACTTGATTGTAGGGTGGCATACCTATATGAAGACAATACAAATAAAATTGTTCCAAAAAGTTGAAGATGTGTACATGGAAATTGCACCTGAGCTTATTCTGTGTTCCTATACACGTGTAGTGCGGTGTACTCTGGATGCAGGGGTGTAGACAATTATGTCACAGCTGCAAAAAATATTATAGATAGTATTGGATTCTGTACAATAATAAGCACTTTAGTTCCTTTTTTTCAAATTGATTGTAATGTGGTGGATCAGGATCAGGTAAAGCTTTATGCTTTATTGTCTATGCTCAAAACCAGTACCGGTACTATTGTTTTATAAACACAAGAAGTCTTATTTAGTAAACTATAATTGTGTCTTAAAGTGCGGTGCATTAATGAAAAAAAATTAAACAACTTATAGTCGGTACATCTTATAATCTGGTGCCTCTAGAGGTTGGTGAAATAGAGCATTGGTGTTTATCTTGAAAATGGAAAACACAAGGTCCCCCATTCACAGGTGATTTAATGCTTTGTTAGATGAACTGTGATAATGCAGTGTGCTATTACGGAACTAATAAACATGTTGTAAGTTTGTAATAAAAACGCCAATTAGCGGTTTAAAAAAATAACTTTAACAGTGCATTACCAAATAAACTGTATAACTTGCTTACCATATGCAAACTGTCTGTTTACTGCTGCATACATATAGTATCAATCCAAGAAGCACCACTCCAACAAAACAAGAACAGCCAATGATAATTCCAATATGTGCACCCTTCTTATCTGGTTCCACTGAATATAAATAGTGCAGTTAATGACATCTCATCGTTAAAATATGAACCTTTAAATTATATTAACAGGTGGAAACTTTAATTATTTTGTCATTATTATTAATGTATTGGTCCGACCGTATAGTATGGTGGATTAGTGTGTCACCTTTTAATTGAACAGTTGTGCGTTCCGGTTACTAGCTAGTCGGTTGTGTCCTTGGGCAAGGCAGACATTGCCTAAACCCAGCGAATAAATCAGTTCGACCAAATTGAAGGAACGTGTCTATCATATACAACACACTGCAATAGCTCTAGTAACATGACAATGGGCGCGAGGTGATCTGACGATTGCCCATGTGTTAACCCCCTTGGTTTTCCCATCCATGGAGATCAACATGAATATCATATCAGCATGGAATAAAGCAATATAACACTGACCTGTTGGTATTGCAGTGAGAGGGTCATCATATTGTGGGATAGAGGTAGTTTTGACAGGACTTTCCATACCCTTTGAATATCTTACTTCATACGTGGTTATGATCTTAGTAAGTAAACCAGGAGCGTCGGTTGTCAATACAGGGTGCCCTGTGGGCCGTGAAGTTGAAAGATCATGAGCAACAATATCATCCAACACATTACATGGACTGCAAGTGGTGAGAGTGTAACCTCCCGGATTGCAATGCCCCGCGGGGCAACTGTAGCAGCCAGAATTGTCATAGAATTGATTGATTTCACAGGCTCCGCACCCTTTTCCCTCAAGAAGTTGTTGCACACCGGGACATATAATTTCTAAAGACATAAAAAAACAGATTTAAGTACAGTTCAACTTTTTATTGTGCAAACTAGAAAGGCCCTACTGAAAAGTTCGTATGTTGCGCCGGATATTTCACGGACTACTTTTTCGGGAATTGGCGCAGAAAACTCCAAAAGTCATGCTGGCGTGGCGTGACTACACCTCCTTTCATTTATGTCAGTATTTTTGATACTTTAAGCATTATATTTCAGTTATAATTAAATATGATGCAACTTTGTTTGTGGTGGCGCAAATTAGTATTGCTGGCATGGCACAAAATTTAGGTTAAAAAATGTTGGCGCAAAAATAGCACAGAAAACAAACTTTCCAATAGGGTAGTAAGGTTTCAGTTAACATCGATTTTAAAGGTTAGAGTTGTATAACATTTGGGAAAGGATATTCATGTTTATCCCTGTGAATGGAAAAACCAAATAGGAAGACAAACTAAGGATCTTTAGTTATAAAATTTAGTTTGATAAATATTTTCTTTTGTCTCTACCGTTTACCTTACAAATAAATAAGGGTTATTAACAATCAAAGTACCTTCTGCTCAGTCCCGAAAAGTGCCAAAATGATATTAAAAAAATATAAGTACCAAACGAAATTATACCTGCTAAATATATAGGGAATATTGCCAGCAAGAACAGTGGTTGAATCCATTTCACAGTGACTTTTTTGAGCTTCATAACGAATAGTTATTACTCTCTTAGTCGACTCAGAGTGCTGTATGTTAAGTCTGGCCTCTTGTTTGCAATAGAAGCGACTAGGGACGGAACGGTAGTCTGATTTTTCTCTGCTGGGTGGCGCTATTTATTTTTTGGAATTATCTGGGGAGTGACTATTTTCAAGTGTTAAGCGGTATATTAATGTTAGGGTTGGGGTTAAAGTTAGTTCTGGGGTTTAGGTTAGTGTTTGTGACATGGTTAGAATTACTTTCCATAACAATCTAAGTGATCCAAGCGGTCCTGTAGTATTTAGACTTTAGAGGCACCCGCGACCGAGTGGTCTCATACTAGTTTTCGCACTTACTTTTCGTATTCCTCGTTATTATAGTGGTTAGTGTAGCCGCCTATCACGCGGCAGACCGTGGTTCGATTCCCCGTCGGGGAGATTTTTTTCGGCTTTTTAACTCTTTTGTTTCTTAGTTATACACAAACTCATCACAACGCCGCATTCAGCTTGTCTGAGCATTTTTGGAATTTGTCCAAGCATTGGTTAAAGTAATCGATCTCTTTGCAGTTTATTTATTGTAAACACTTTTTACTTAAAATGCGTAAATGGTGTAATAAACATGGGGCTAGAGTTAGTGTTAGTCTTGCGGTTGAGTTTAGTGTGTAGGAATGGGTTAAAATTAGTGTCCCTTAATGAACATATTATCTCTATTAAGGAACACTAGGTTAAAATTAGTTTACGTAATTTTAGTGAGTAGTTTCCCTCCTCCCCGCTTTAGTACAGCTGATAAATAGCGCCATCCAGCAGAGAAAAATCACACTACCGTTCTGTCTCTAGCCGCATGTGTTTGCAATTAACATGCGAGTTTATCTTGAAAGCGATTTTATTACTTAGATAGATAAGCGGTGTAGAAAGCTAGTTCGTGTCTGTTCAATGGTAAATATGTGGATTAATAACTAAGCAATGGCGAAATAAACACTGCAAGTGAACAACGGCGTTACTAAAAAAAAAAAACCAAAGGAAAAGGGTGCCTCTAAATAACCAAAGTTCTTTTACCTAGAAATATAAAACGCGGAAAAACGGAAGACGGAAGTGAAAAGTTAAACCCCTTAACAAGGGACTACGGTCCTAAAAATTACAGAATTTGTTAATTGAACCGTGCTCTTTCGAATGATAATTTTTGATTTAAAAAAAATGTAAAATATTAATATCGAATATGAATATTATTAATATTCACGCATTTATAGAGTTTTCGCCAGTTATTCCTTTGGATATGTTGTAGCCCTTGCCAATACCTTCAAATTGATATATAAATTATATACAATATCCGCGGGGGGCTATATGCACGAAGCGTCTGAATATTCATAACTCGTTATTTAGGGATGCTGCGGTTTTAATATCCAGATGAACATTTATAGAGTTTTTGCCAAAAAATCCTTTGTATAGGCCTATGTTGTAGCCCTTATAAATACCTTGAATTTAATGTATAGTTTATATAGAATAACCGCAAGAAACTATATGCACGAAGTGTCTGAATATTCATAACTCTTCATCAAGGGATGTATCGGAAGATGCTGCAGTTTTTTTTTATCTAGATGAATATTTATAGAGTTTTCGCCAATTATTCCTTTGGATATGTTGTAGCCCTTATAAATACCTTCAATTTAATGTAAAGTTTATATACGATAACCGCGGGAAGCTATATGCACGAAGCGTCTGAATATTCATAACTCGCTTTACAGAGGAGTGCATTGGAAGATGCTGAAGTTTTCTTATCCAGATGGACATTTATAGAGTTTTCGCCAATTATTCCTTTGGATATGTTGTAGCCCTTAAAAATACCTTCAATTTGATGTAAAGTTTATATACGATAACCGCGGGAAGCTATATGCACGAAGCGTCTGAACTCGCTTTACTGGGGCGAAGCATTGGATGATGTTCTTTCTGTCACTCTAACTGTGCGAAGAAGTCCCGTAGAACGAGACATTTTGAGCCAGTACCAGCTGAAGCCTGTTTCTGACTTTTTCCACAGGACTCTTGCCGTTTTTCCTTTTTTCTCTCCCTAACGCCCAATGTCTTTAAACAGCAAACAGTTTGACGTGATATTTTAGTAATGGCCAAGAAGTCGTCTTTCCGTTCCTGCAACGTCATGTGACGTCTG
>CH002476.1:6987-97151 GCA_000149265.1 Ciona savignyi
TAAATATGTATCATCGTATGTAGATGAAAGAGTTTCTGCTAAAAAACAAGCAGTATAATCATTTTTTTGGTATTTTACCAGTAAGTTGCTTACTGATTCGATGTTTTTGTAAAACGTTTTACAAGAGTTGTTTGAATAACTGGTATCTAAGTAACGTCCATGCACATTTTTACGACCACTAAAAAAACTGCTTTCAATCCTTCCGTTTAAAAAAATAATGTGTATGTATGCATAGTGTAAACATTTCGCACACACTGTCGCTCTTATCTCAGCACTAATTTAATGTGATATGTCAATACAAAAAATGGCATAAATATAAGCGATGCGAACTAACCTTTGGTTGTTAGGGTTCAACTGATTTGAATGGTTGTCCAAATTAGGTTTGCTTGTATCTTTGTATGATGATTGGTATCCTTGATACCTAATAACCATAATTATTTGGGGTAAATTGGTATTCTGCATCGAAGACCAGTGCTAACGCCACTAATTTCCGTCAAAGAAGCTGTGTATTGGAAACTACGGTGGGCGCAAGGTAATTAAACGATGGCCCCTGTAATTATGCCGCTTGAGCTTTTCCAACGGGTATAAACATGATTATCCTAGCTATTGTCTAAGGCTAAACGCTAGTTTACTGCATATAGCCTTTCTTATTGCTTAAAACCAGTGCCAAAAATACATGCACAGTAGGTAACCCTAAATTGAATTGCTTTATAATAGAAGAAGACAAGGAGTTTAGGTATGGACACAAACAAACCAATATAAATTCAGAAAAATGTCGGTAACAGGCTTTACGTTTGGCTGCAGTTATATGATAAAAGTAATATAAAAATACCTGTCGTTGTTGGGGTTGCATTGTGCTGATTTATTGTCGTTATTCGCTTTTTGTTGAGGATCCATCGTTGCTTTATGAGAATAGAAATAGAAACAATGTTAATTTCAACAATAAAAAAAACAAAGACTCCGGTGGATAAAAAAAAACTAATGAGGAGAAAAACATTGTAAGCATGATTATAATAGACTAATAAATTTGACTTAGATTTTTTAGTCTACAAACTATTCAGTAAAAATCAGTAAAATTAGTTTATTCTATACTCTAAGTGACCAATCCATTCCAACTTACCTTTTTTCGTACTTCTTACTTCTCTTGGAGCGCTTTAGAAATGGGTAGATGATGTATGATTTTGTGGCCTTTTATATCCTCCGGACTTGTGGGTGTGTTTTTCCACTGCATCTCTGTAATTTTCCAATGACGTATTAAAGCGAGATTCATTGTCCTCATCCGGGACTTCCCCTCTTACAAAACAGTTTAATTAAGATGTCATTGCCAATATTTACATACACGTGTGTGTAACTTTTGATACAAGTGGGGGGATACCCGATATAAAGAATACATTCAGCATATTGGATGTGGAGGTTTGTTGAAATAACTAAAACAATGAGTCGTGTTATGGAACATACAAAACAATATTCTGGATGAAAATGCTATCGAAAAGATCTGGATTTTATTTTAAAATAAATTGTTTGTGTTTTAAAGCGATACTGATTGTGTAATTTAGCGTTTTAAATCACGCCAATACCAACTTTGAATAAAGTCATATTTCCAACTATTAGATTGCATCATACAGTGCCAGTGCATTTCGCCATACGATGAAGTTACACAATCAATAAATTGCGGAACCTGACTTTTCTGATCAGAAAACAAAACACCGATAAAATTACATAAGCGCTACAAGGCGTTTCGTACGACGGTACCCATATATGTTACACGAATTCACTATTTCACCACATGTTCCATTTCGAACGTAAGGCATGGATTCGTTTGCCTCGTGAAGTAAACGGGATGCGCCATGTTTGACTATTGCGGGCGGTGGAAGCACATACATGGGCTTGTTTTCTTGTTGCCCTTGTGAGTACAAAACCCCGGTAACCCGTGATTTTATTGGTCGTTGCCTAGATTACTTGGCTTCAATATTGATTTATTCACAAATGCGCACCAACACGCAATATTTAATTATGAGAATATTTTATTACGATACTGCTTTCTCGACGAACGTGACTGCTAACGTGACTATAGATTTCCAAAAATATCAACTTCGATTGACCTACACTACTTTGAAAACTAAGAGACCAACAGAAAAGTTCGGATAATCACTTAAGAAACAATGATAAATTGTATCCATATAGAGTATTTTGCATAAATCTATTGTTGAATGGGTTGAAACAAATTCGGAACGTCTCCATCGATATAACACACTGCACTACATCCGGTACCAGCCCGACAGTGTGCACGTTTGATCTCCCACTTGCCCGTTTGATAATGAGATCTTGGTGTACAGTCGCGTGTGGCCGAATGGTTAACGCAACCGATACATACACCGGCTCGTATAAAAAAAACGGTCCTCGTGGCAAGCCCTTTATGGGTTCGAAATATGGCCCTGTAAAAAATAAAAACAAACTAAAAAATTTTTTAAAAAGCGCTGCGTTTTCCCTTCACGAGTTCAAAGATGAGTTATTACCTATTGCATTTTAACGTGGTAATATATTCATGGTATAATAAGCAGCAACTACAAAAAGAGCCTAAAATGTATAAATATGGCCTGTTTAAGCATAGTACACAGAAGTTATATTTTATATTCCCACGATATCGAGTGAAATCCTCAGCTTATTGGCGCCACCTTACGGCGAAAATATTTTAAAATATGGATAATCTATTTTTAACGATACATTGATGACTACACGATACTATACAAAACGCATTTAAACCAGAGGCGTGCTGCGGTCTACTAGCTGTGTCTTGGAAACGTGGAAGTCACTCAAGTTACCTCGACAAACTTGATACAGTCGAGATTGCGCATGCAATGTTCTAATTAACCAGTATTCAGAATCCACTTCACTCTAATAACTTTGTGTTATATTCCAGGAGATTCGAAGTTGACGCTATATATCTGCACCAACACGCGCGTGTGCAAGGAACTCACATTTATTCCCAGCAAGAAACCGAGGAACCAAATTGCTGGCTTCGTAAATCATTTTAGGAACCGAATTTACGTTGGACCAGTTCGCGGTATCTCCATCAAACTGCAGGAAGAGGAACTGAGAGACGAGACAACTACGTTTCTGATGTTTCAACTCTTGACTAAGATATTGTCGAAGTTAACCACTAATATGTTGAAGGTCCTTTATTTCAACGACATTCCTGGTCTTCAGTTAATGTAGGAAACAACTTTAACAACCAAAACTGAGTCGGTACAGAATACCACAGTAACTAAATTCATACCTTGTTCTCACCGTTTGGTTTTGGGAACTTTTGCAATGTTTTTTTATAGAATAAAGACATTAACCCACCGGCTGATTATTATAGATATATACAGCCTGCCGACTAGAATCGACGATATATAAAATATATGGCTTTAAGCCATTTACTCTTATATAGTCTCTATGGGTAGGCGCTTATAAACTGGCTGGTTTAAGCGCGTTATATGCTTAGCCATTGCCTGTTTCATTAATCGCTTTAAATTATTAAATAAGCTAAAACGCTATATGTAAACAGTGTTAATAATACAATTTTGTTTTAATTAATTAAATAACTGGGTTTAGGCCACGTTCACCAAGTACCCTGTTCATGTACATAATTGATTTTTAAACGAATAGTTTCGATTTCGGTAATGTTCGGCTGTAAGATACACGAGCCAACTTGACGGTATATAGGCCTATACACAATACGTGACCAAAGTGACTGTCGACTAATGCATAACTTGAATAAAACAGCACAATAAGCAATTTACATAATGTATACTTTAAATATGCACATTCTTTATTATACAATAAAATTTGTTTTGTTGTTATGGTAACTACACGTGTGTATGCTTTTATGGCACCGTTAATGGTGCTGTTTGTTTTCTAATTCAGTTGATACAACGAAGTGAAAGATAATACGAGTTCGTAATCGTAGTCTGAAATGTAAAACGAGGCCTGAAACATATCACAATGGCGAACGTTGTGTATCGAAATGAGTGGTCTGTGTGAAGAGTTGTTAGAACAGTGTCTGTCTAACCACACTGGTTTGAAGTATTCTTTTGTTAGTTGCAACAGTACGGCACATTAGGCTAATCCGCTATGAGTATAGTTATGCATATTGTATTTCTGACGAGTATCGCCACTACTATGTTAATAATCATACTTAGGTTTGGGATTTTTAAGTTTAAAAAAATTCAGATCGTGAAAGTATATTAAAAACTCGGGAAATCGCCTTAAAATAGAGTGTATAGTAATAGTTTTTAAATGTTTTAATTTTACCTCATATAAGCGATTGTTTAAAAAGGCACTAGGAAAAGCCTTCAAGCTCAGAAATCTAGTTGATTACAAGATCACTAGACTTAATATAAGTGAACAAAATGTACTTTGTTTCAGAAAAGTGACAAAATTGGAATGAATTTTCCTTCTCCGAATCCGAGCGGTGCTGTACTGCAATCATACAACAACGAAATGGTAAAATGTATTGAGGACCTCTGTTCCAAACGTGACGACCTTCGTCGACAAATTGAATCTGACCAGGAAGAGAAGGAAAAACTGCACAACGACATTCGAATCCTTACAAATCGGTAAGGGGTCTATGGCAAAAATTTATTTACTTGGAATTAGACCTTATGTAGAATATGGAGCACATGCCTTTACGTGATTATATTATTTTTTACATTTTAATACGATAAAACATAGGCCTACATAGAAGAATTTTATTTTCAATGCGTGCATGCTATGTCTGTTAATTGCAATTTCCGAGCACTTAGTCAATAAGCTTAAAGTCAGTTTCAAGCCAAAAACCTAATGTATAACGCGAAATATATGAAAAAACGGTCTTAGCAGCAGGCCCATGGTGGGTTCGTAATTGACCTAGCTCAAAAAATTTAAGAAACCGATTTTGAGCAATCTGACAGGCTACTGTATGATTTTTGGGTCTGAAAATCGACAATAGTTATAACAGGGGCGTCCGTCGGAATACATTGCACTTCTGAATATTATTAATTTAGTATTCCAATATGTTTTATTTCTATTATTTGTTTTATTGTTCGACTTTTAAACGACCAATTCGAATCCATGATTTAAGAAAAAGTTTAACGAATTTAAATGAAGAGCTAACGATTGGGGCAGATAAAATGTAAAGGATGTGTCCAGAATAGTAGAAGAAACCCCACGCAACTAACCAAAAAACGCATTACGATACATTTTTATAACTGTGCAAAGTTTCGAACCAGTATGGGTGGGTACCCAAGTTATTTTTGTATACCATATGTGTCGGTCAGGCTAACCATTCGTCCAAACGAACTTCGATTTTAGATTTAGATTCGATTCAGGTACAGGTAGCCAGTAACAAGGTAACACTTAATCGTGTTGTAATTCCGGCAAAAATCATTTGATGCTTAATCCATTTATCCATATATATATATATACATTTGGTTTTAGGTTAGCAAAAGTGAATGAGGACATAGCGAAAAAGATGACATCGCAAAACGAGTTTGACCGCGCGATATGCGAAACGCAAGTGGCATACGCACGGGTAATGGAGACTTCTCAAGCTCTGCTACAAACTGTGCATGGAGCAGCTAATAAGCTAAAGTTAAAAGAAGCCGCTTTAACTGGTTCAGATTTTAAGCTTCCGAAGCCTGGCCCAAATCGTGACTAAATATAACGATTAAAATGACTGGACAGTGTATTAAAATCGATTTTTATTCGATGTTAGTATGATTTTTTACTTTTTGGTCATTTTTTATTTTGTTTGTCAAATTTTAATTGTTGTCGTTTTTATACCTATGTCAGCAAGCATCAAAATATATAACCATATAAGATTTCGAGTTCGAAAATAAACATTTTTTAGTAAGACGACTTAGAAAGCCACGGTCTCCCATCCAGAGAAATTGCATATGAACTTTATATGACGTGATATTCTTGTTTATCCCCGTCAAGAGGAAAACCAAGGGGGTTAACACATGGGCAATCGTCAGATTACCTCGCGCCCACGGTCTAGTTACCGAAGCTATTGCAGTGTGTTGTGTAACACATGTTTCTTTAATTTGGTGGAACCCATCATTCCACGGGATTTAGGCAGTGTTCGTTAATTGCCTTGCTCAAGGACTCAACAGACTAGCTATAGCGAAGTGGTTGTGTGATTGGGCAAAGGCACTTTACGGACGTTGGCTCGATCTAGGTTCTATTAAATTTATGTTACCAATAGCGTTAATGGTCGACTGCAGTCATACGGGTTGTGTTTGCGAAAATCCTGAGAGTCAGGCGTAAATTATGCTTGTTCCGATGGTGAAAAATCCCTGGTGCTTTCAAACGAGTAGTCGTAGAAAATACGAGTCATTTATGTTTGGTGTGTTAATGTTACACACTACAGAGACATTTCATTCGTTTTATTCCACCAGTGAACAAATATATTTCAGAAAGGGTCGTTTAGCATCAGTTGGTTTCGAACTTAAGAACGTCTTGCTGACGGTCGACCCCGTTACCACTAGAACTATATCGTCCGTGTAAACGCAGACAAGGGGGTGGTGCGCTAAGGGTGTAAAAATTTATACGATTTCATGATGCATTTTTATAATTAAAAACAATCTTGTACAACACAGTGGTTAGTTTTCCTGGTTGACCATACATGATTTTTTGTAGGTCAAACTGAAATCCGTAATAAATGTAAATAATCATTTCTCCATTATGTGTATTGCGAATAAACGTTCCATAATATAAGGCATTGTAATAAAATACAATCTACACAAGAAACTACTAAAACAAGAACAAGCATGAACAGGTATTAATAACAGTGATGCTGCATCAAAATATTGTAAATTGGGGGTGTTTAGTTGGAGCATCAGCTACTCCAAGGTGCTTTTCTCCTTTTCCTTGGTTTGCAAATAACAGACGCACATTTGCTCTTTGCTCGCAAGAACCAGAGAGCCACCATCCGGATGCCAACGCAGAGAATGGGTGTGGAAGAGTGAAGCGAGGGGAATTTGGACGGAAACCGCACCAGAAGGAGCCCACAGGTATATTTTGTTGTTGCCGCAACAGTAAGCCAGCCGACATAAACGTGGATTCCATCTATTTTAAACAAAAAGAGGAGATTTAAATGATACAGATTTAGTGCTGGTCCACCTACCCTTTATCGGTCTATCCTAATAATCAGATTTTTATACTATATTGCACCAGGCTATAATAGTATGATAATTGGGCAACTGACATTGGAAATCCAACAACAATTAACTATGTTTTAAGGTGCATTCTTTAATATATTAGTCCGGCTACATAGCTTATTCAAAACCTGACAATGAACACAAGGTAATCTAGCACTTGCCAATGTAATAAATCCACTGTGATTTCTCATTTACAGGAAAAAACATGCATGTAAGACATTTCTGGAAACTAGGGATCGCTATTCCTGGGATATAAATAACAAATATATCAATCTCTTTACCTTGCACATTTGATGGGCTCCAATTGCTTAATAATAACAAACAAAGAAAGCGTTTTCATTGTCCAGATGTGAAGTGCACTTTTCATGCTATCGTCAATCGTGGCAAGGTACCTGTTGTCTGAGCTAAATGCCAACCATGAGATCCCAATTTTCGGATTGGGTTTTTGGGGGTCTGGCTTTACGAATGGTAACTCCAGAGGAGTTTCACAGATTTGGTATTTGCTCTGTGTTGAGAATAGTTCTGAGGGTTTCTTTGTACTTTCCAATGTAGCATTAACCTTTGCAGCTGCATTAACTTCTTCAAAAACAACAGCATCGTTTGTATTTACAGATTGGGTGTGTGAGAATTCTGAAATACTTTTCCATGTTATGTAGTTTAACACTCTGACCTTTTGGTCATAGCTGCCAACTGCTAAAAACTGACTCGCAGGGGACCACTCTATCCGCTTGACACCCAGAGCCCAGTCATACGCTTTAAAAGTACTGAGACATCTACCATCCATTGTGTAAATGAGTATTTTGTACCACAAACAATGTTCCCATGCACAAATTACACGGCTGTCTGGTGACCATTTAATGCCACTTAGGTCCTCTGTATCAGTTTCAAATAATTTTAGTAGTTGCCACGATTCAACATCAAAAACGCTGATAAAATCCTTACACTTCCTGCTCTCCCCCACTGCAAGGTATTTCCCACTAGAAGAGAAGCTTAAACAGTCTTTTGAGTTCTTTATGTAACGGATATAAGATATAGATTTATTTACAAGCGACCAGACTGTGATTCTGAGGTTAAAGCTTGCCGTGGTCAGTACATGCCTTCCATCTGGGCTCCACTGGGCATGGATCAGACCGGCAGAACCTTCGTCGATTTTGCAAGTCCAATCTGGCTGTTCAACAGACCATACTTGCACCAAACCACGCTTGTACATGGCACAGAGTAGAAATTGTGAGTCAGACGACCATTCTAAGCTTTGTACTGCATCCATGCAGGTGTAAAGGCGAAGAATTTGAAGCGTTTCCACCGCGCGAATGATCACTTTATATGACACGCAATTCGCGAGGTAATTCCCATCTGGGGAAAATCTCACTAGAGACTGTGTTTGATTAAATAACTCCGAAAAGTTCATTCCGGATTTCTTGACCAATAAAACTATTTAATCTGAAAAATAACATTAATTTGATAGAGATACATAGTAATAGTTAAATGCCATTCATCATTAGCTGTATATTATAATAAAACCCCATACAATACTGTATCACTTAAATAAACTTTATTCTTGGGATGATTGTCAAGTTAAGCCTAAATTTTATACATTAAAATCATTTCTATATATCTAGTCAGCTTTAGATACCGGTATGTATTTATTGTTTAGTATTGCATTACCTGTGTACCGATACCGGTATGTATTTATTGTTTAGTATTGCATTACCTGTAAAAAGTACCCAAGAGAGTGCAGTTAGCTGGTACCTCCAATCACTACAGGATCAATTGAAGGGTTAGAGTTAGGGTTCCAAATGCTCCTGTGGTAATTAGAGGCACCCCAATTGGCAATCTTAGCAGTCTGCCTGTACAATAAGGGTGTACATTTTTGCCATGAAATTAAGTATGTACCAGATTACTTTCTGAAGTGCACACATTATTTAGTTTGTATATTAAGTAGGTATTTGCTAAATATTAATTGATGGATTATCTAAGCTAGAAACAACATTTACTTAATTGGGCAACTAAAACAAAAACCTAATATCGTTGCTGGTATGTTTTAACTGTTTACACTAAATTTTACGCAAAATATAAACAACAGCAACAATCAAAATAAAAACCTGGCCCACAATGCTTTTGAAAACATACTTCAGTTGGCGGCAACGGTAAAACATAGATATAGTAGAAAAATATTTTTTTGCAGGATTTGCGACATTTTTGTAGGATTTGCGAATTTTTAGTAACACAATTTTATTTAAAATTACATTACTCAAACTGATGCCTGTTTCAATATTTCAATTGTGTTGGTGTTCTTTATCGATTAGCTTGATTGATTAGTGCGTCGACTTTCAGCCGAAGAGTCGTGGGTTCGAAATGAGTTAGAATGGGATAGGATAGTCATGTTAACTTCGTGATTGGAAAGACGCAAGGGACGTTAACACACGGGTAATCGCCAGAATACCCCGCGACCACCGTCGGATAAACCCAGTGGAATAATAGATTCTACAAAATTGAACAAACGTCTAAATCATGCACAACATACTGCAATCTCGGGTAACTCGACGGAGTGCGACAGGTAGTCTGACGATTGCTTGTTTGTTAACGACCCTTGCGTTTTTCCATTCACATGGATAAACATAAATATCATATCCCACACATAAAATTTGCATACCAATTTTTGCAAGTAAAATATATTTATTTGTTTATCTGTAAAGCTATATGTTTCAGCTGTTTTCTAAGATCGATGGTATGACTGGACAATATAACTGCAGATTAGCATTGAGCTATTTTAGTTTTTAAATATTATCACCAACGTAGCAGCCATGGTTTTGGACGGTTAATATTACACCGTTGGATCAAGGCAGGGTATTTTATGCCCCGCACCCGACAGGGACACAACATTTTGTTGTTATTGATCAGGGTGCATACGGATTCCACACTGCTTAACAGTGACACACGAACGGAGAAGGCGGATAGGGAAAGTTACACCTTCTGCGATCACTATATAGCTACACAAGTGTAACTTTTAAATAACGACACAGTTAAAAAAGGTAGTGATAGGCCAATGTCTTTGATGTGTTTTAATTTGGTGACACAGCCTAGAACATTAAAATAATGTTTAAAACATAAAATAAATGTTGCTGCACTACATTATACCGCGACTTATTCTGACATTACCTTATCCTGTCTTAGATTTAGCTTATCGTCACATTAACGCCATTTGTTTGGTGCGAAGGGTTTTTCTTTTGCATATGAAGGCGAGATTGCAACCTCAAAGGGATTTGCGATCTTATCTTGTAGTCCGAAGGCTGTCAGTAACGACGATACGAACGCTTGTGTAAAACTGTCACAGTCGTAAGGGAATATAGCCAACAGAATAGTCGAATATGCCTATTATATATAGAATCTAATAGTACATTAAACCAAAATTTAGTTTTAACAAACAAGCCAAATATTACTTGCATATTAAGCCATGTAGCCTAAAGGCGTGTTTGAGACCATGTCAATATTATGCATTTATATGTCGTAGTGTTATAAAGTAGTAACCTAAGAAACAGTAAGTTCCGTAGCCTATAATTATAAATCAGGATTTTTGTCGACGAAAATCACCCGCTGCTGTAAGAAAAATGCTCAGGGGGTAGCGTAAGTATAGGTTTCGCAGCTGGTAACAGTTCCGCAGACTACCCAGGACAGAAAGCGCTGTCTGCATCGGTTACACGGTGATTAGAACAAGTTCGGAAATCCATTTGTTACGGTCTCTATGAATGCTACGGACACCGTGGTTGATTTGCGACGATCGGCGAGAGGATTATGCCATAAGAGCCGCAACTAAATGTACTAGAAGCTGAAAGCATCCGTGCTTTTGTTAACATCGCTGCTAGAAACTTTAAATACGTACAAGATTTTGTAACGGTTAATCGGGATTAGCAAAGCTCGACAAGCAAGCGGTGGTTACCTGATAAGTTCAATCAGTTTCGCTTACGATTATTGTCTATCTAAGTCAATACAATGTGCCCGTATTATGGTATTCTATAACAATTCCTACATTTACTCATTCCATACAAAATCGTTCAGCAGTCTCATGATATTATTTACAGTTGCAAATAAACTTGGGCGGATTATACTGACTCTTCTAAATACTATGAATAATTGAAAGCCCGAATCCTACTCTCGGATTTAAAACTTTACAGAATATGCTTGATTTGTACAATGGTGGGAAATAAATGTTTTGACTTGGGCCGGGCGAGTAAAGAGATGAATGCCCCTGCTTTGAGTACAAAATACACTTGAATGAGATCGGAAAGAGAAAAACGCACTAACGACCCGACGTTGTATTTTACCGGCGGCGACTGTCAGAATTCGATCACTCTGTGACCGCATAATGCGAGCACACTGGGTCGTCGTGCCCGCCATGGCCCGCCATTTTACTTGAGAGAAAGTTTCGCGGCGTATAAGTGACTACGCATCTTCTGACAACGTCTTCAGTAAAGAAAAACCTAGTTAGAGATCTGGCAGATAAAATGAAAAACGCTTACGTCTAACCATATTCATTGTATAGATCTGATGTGCGATTTATTAACTTCGGATGCACTGATAAGTGTTTAATGTTGTTTTACAGATTTCAGGCAGAATTGATAGTTTTGCTGGATGCTCCAGTAATAAATGCTGCGTTCCAGTTTTGGTAAGAAATCGAACGTATCTCGAAGAAATTTAAAAACAAGCGATCAAGAGTCGAGTATCATGCACGTATCGAATAGAGAGATGTGTTTTAATTCTGCTAACGAAGTAGCCATGCTCGGCAGGGAACAATACCCTGATGATCGTTTCATGACATCATCAAGTGTTACGTCATCAAACTGGTCCCAGATCGGGGAATTCGGGGACTTGGGTCAGTTCGACAACTTATCCAATGCATCGCCCAATGGCGTATACTCAGACCAGAGCAGTGCGCGACAAAACCAACTGGCAGAGAATATGAAAACGGACAATTCGCCAATAACCGACGATGTTATATGGAGGAAGTCGCCATCCTCATGCAAAAGCGACGAGAGTTTGTTAGGAGCAAGAGACGCAGAAGATGTGTCGGAAGCTCTTTGCTTCAGCAGCATATCGCATTGCCCGAGTAATACACCTCTGCAGCAAAACCATTCAGTTCAAATGGCGAATTTGTGTCAAGGCTGCGATATTCCAATAGAGGTAAATCTAAAGCAGTTTTTATTTTTTCTTAAATATTGGTTGTTGTTTTTTCTCTTTGAAAATGACGGTTTGTGTCGATTTGGTCATTTTTATACTCTAGTAACATAATATTAAACTGACATTATAATTTCTTGGTATCAAACTATAATTATATATTATAAATACGTGCAAACGTATTGATACACATATAATTCACACTTTTTCGTCCATTCGATATTTGTGTTTTTATATGATATATTACTAATTTTTAGCAAATCGTTGGCGGTATGCTTATGTGCTATAAAATTTTGATAAATATTTTATTCGTTGTATGTGAAAATTCCCCCTAATATCTGTAAACTTTTTCCTGCAGGACAAATATTTGCTTCATATCGGTGGTTTGTCGTGGCACGAAAGTTGTGCAAAGTGCGCCATCTGCCGACGGAAACTCCAACGCTCCTGTTACTTTAGCGATGGGCAACTCTTCTGCAAGCACGACTACCAACAGTAAGTTAAACACTGTGCAACCAGAGGCAGTGAAATGTTTTTATGTAGCACAAATTAACAATTTTAAATTTAAAGTTGGATTAACTTTGTTTTATCAAAATTATCGTATCATGCCCTAAATTGCGGGGTTAATTTGCATCGGTAAATTAAAATTTCGCTACTTTTCGCCACATCATTCAATGATTGCAAATTTCCTCTTGACAATTCGTGGAATAGCGTCGACGAAATCATGCAGGAAACATATGCCTGGTGGAATTTGGGCTTGACATATGTTCTAATTATCTTTTATCAGTAACCGCTCTAATATTGGCTGTTTGCCATAACTGGGTGTTAATTCCAGCAGCAAACATCCGAGAACGGGGCGTGTCGTAGCTTATGTCACGCTTCCGTATTTAACAAACCCAAAAATTCTTGTATTGGAAGTTGAGTTTAAACAGATTTTCAAAGTTAATATGTTTCAATGCTAAAAAATGACGACTGTCTTCAAGTTAAATTGCATTGATTTTTGAAAACACAAACCGAACTGTTCCGAACGCAATAAACGAGAATCCCCGATGGTTAATTAGCTTAATTATTGCACGGGGAGTTGGGGAGTTTAGTGCAAACAAGAAAAATATGACAAAGTCCGCTTATGGATTTTATCTTAGCCTGGGAGTGTTTGCTATTCGTTATCGTTCGGGAAAACGGTAAAGACAGATGGAATCTGTTTAACGTTGTTTTGTGGAAGGAAAAATGTTTTGTCAGGCGGTTTTATGGACACACTTCATTTTTTTGGTCGCAAATTGTTAAATGCTTTATCATAATATTTGCGGAAGTTGATTGTCAATACACAATATGTAGATATACGCGCACGGGCCAAATTGCGTCATAATCGGTCATTAACGCCATGTGATAAGCGCTGAAGGGTTAAATGCCGATAGCGGGTGTTTGCTGGTAAATATTATAACAGCGACAATGGTCGACATTTATTCAGTGAGAAGCCAGTGTCTTAGGTAGTCGTCGTGTCGTTTAAGTTGCTCCTCGGTTTTTAAATCGATTTTATATGGTAGCATACCTACAACACGTCTTCGATAAACAAACCGGTCATATACCGATGCAGCTTTGGCAAATATCTTATCAGCCTCGCTTGTTTTACCGCTGAGAAATTTCAAGGCACGCACTTCTGTTCTCGTAACCCCTGCATACATGTCTGATATTTTGTCAATATTAAAAGGAGAAATAGTAATCTGTCGTTTATCTAAACATTGCTATGTTTTGGCTACGTCAAATGCGGCGAGTGTCAACATTTTGTGTCGAAAAACTTCGCATGGGTTCGCTGGTACACAGCAGACAAGATCTCTGCCGTATGAAACGTTCGACCTTTTGTGGCGTGGGCTTAGCGGTCGATAGGTGGCTCGCTTATCGTCGCCACATTTCGAACATGATGAATGGCTTGGCACATTAGACAATTGATCAGACCTCGGAGCCGCCAATACGCCGACCTACCTGCAGCTGTGTATTTCGGCGAGTGTTTACCCGCGAACGAGGAAACCATGATCTCGTTATCGGCCAAATCTCGGCAATAAACATTGGGCACGGTGAGCTGCTCACCCGGGCTGCCTGGGCTCGAGTTACCGCGGCCAGAATTTGATGTATGGTCCGTGATAATGGCTGGGACGATATCGAAAATCTCGGGGATGGCATTTCGGCATTTTTGAGCATCGATATGAAAATTGCGTCCTTAACGCGAAGGCGAATACAGCAGCGTTGATGGGAGTTTTACATGCCGCGTCCGCGTTTGACGCAACTACTGTTTAGGGGTTGGGTAAAGAGAAAACGAAGACAGCGCTTAATTTCTTACACAAACCAAGTAGCTGTTCCATATTCTCTCCGTTATCCGGCTTTCTCTCGGTGGGAAGCCATTCCCGAATTCTAAGCCAATTTTGGGTAATACTGATACATGGCACACGCGTATAGCCGTCCTATTGTTCTTGCTGGTATGCCAGCCCGATCTCACAATGCAGTATTATGACCTCATAATGTCAATACCCCGCTGTTCTAGACTGCGGGGGGAATCGGAGAAGTGTCAAGGCGTTACCGATAAGTGACGCAATAATCGTGAGGAGTTATTCGAACCCGGAAGTACGAGACAAGTCTAAGTTGAACTCACCCGGGTTTTAACATTTTGTTGACCATATTTGTATGCGTTTACACAGTTAACTGGTTATCCAACTCTATGTGGACGCAAACTGATTTAAAATCTTAGTGGAATCTTAACCAAATTTGGATGTAATTTTACCCAGTAAATTAGAAAGAAACTAATTTACATAGAAAACAAAATGTTTTTCAACCATTAAATGGTGATCGACAACTTCGTAATACTGCACATGTTAATATTTTGCTCGGATCGTAAACGCTGATAATCGTCGATAAAAGAGTTGATGCTGCTGCAACAGTATCGTACAGGTGTTGCAGCGGTATCACAGCGGCGGGGAACGATCTGTGCCGACGGCGTCGCTTCGCTCAATCAAACTCGGAGGTAACCCGACAGTGAACTGTGATAATGTCGCGCATAAAAAACTGCAGGACACGCTCTTTTCTACAAATACAACAACGCGAGCGATTTGGACAGAAAATAAATTCGCTTTACACGATACTTGGACATGTGTTTGGTATCTTTAACAGAAAAACAATTTATTAAAACGCAAATTTAATTTACACCGAAATGTATATTTACCACTTACATATCTTGATATTCCTTAAAGAAATACATTGCATACATATTCAAACTCTCTTAGCTAAAAAAAGAAACAAAACATTTTTTAATATGAAATTTTAAAAACACACATACATATCTTAAATAAAATTAAACACGATTCATACGTGGGGCGTTCCTCTTTTACTTTTATTCGCGCACTTAAGAATTAAATTTTCAATGCAGTTGTAACCCGATATACCTTACCAAGATTTCTCCCAGCCGGCTTCGACACCTGCGCTTATTTGCACTAAATAAACACGAATTGGTCGTACAAGCTTAATTCGAGCGGACAAAATCGCGGTGTCTGCATAACCATGCTGTGTATTTGGTACCGCTGAGGTACGAGACGCTGCTGTCAAGAAGATGAATGGACGGTTGGCGAAACGGCCGCGCCGAACCGTTTGGTACGTCAATTTTTAGCGATCGCCCCAATAACGTGTTATTTTAAGCCGACCTAATATGTGAAGTATATAGTCTCAGATGTGCGTTTAAGTTGTTTGACATATAGCGGACGGCTTTGTGAAAATCAAATATCCTTAGTTTCCGTATATAGCACAATAATTCTCCAAAACAAGGTAGCAGTCTAGACCATGCACTAGATCAATTTTGAAGGCAAATTGTTGTAGCAAGTAACGCGGGTTAAGATTTTTATGACGCCATTTCCGCCGGAATCGTTTTACAGCGCTTAATGTTGACAAAGTATCAGGTGTACTGACGGTTATATAGAAAATAGGAAGGAACTCGTAAAGTTAAGTAATTTGAAAATTAAACTTCTAACTGTTTGGGGCACACGTAACAAGGGGTTGTAAAAGAATCATCGTTGTCGGGAAAATACAACTGTAGCAGGTCACCGGGTCGCGACGGCGAAAGGTCGGACCAGGTCGAGCTCGCGGTCGAGATTTGTCACTGTAACGTGCAGTTTGCGGTTCTAAGTTTATTTGGATCGTTTTATTGCCCGCCGGATGTCTTCGACCTAATGAACACGGCGAATTATGTAATACTTCTTCTATACCCAAGGATTAGTGTGTATTACACCGGTATTTCTCGTTTAACAACTTATTCTTTAAAAAAACAACACGGCCATGAATCAGAAAAACATCCTTTTGCTAATCATCGAAAATACGGCCACTCGGCCCCATTTAGCCAGCAATCACAAAGAGGCCAGCGCGTGGTAACTGATTAGTTTACGCTAAATACGAAGCAGGGTGGGCGGTTATAATGAGCGACAAAACGTTTGGATTACACTGCAACCTTTGCGCAATCACTCCCGATGTTATATCTCAGTAAAAAAAAAACAATTTGGAAAAATATTTGAAAAGTATTCCATTTTTTTAATTGATTAAAAAAGTATTTAATTTAAATAAGTATTCTTATTCTTTTGAAAAGGTATTTGGATTATTTAACGGCAAATAGCCCCTAAACGGTGAAATTCATAGTTAAACAATCTTTTCTAAAACGTAATTCATAGCGACGATATTTAAGCGAATTTGCTAAAATTATTTGAAATTCGTTAAGGAAAAGACAGCATTTAAATTTAGGAAAAAAAATGTCCAGAACGTATTTGTATATTGAACTACCCAGCGCCGCAGTCGTAAGTGCGAGAACGCTGGCTGCCTTGCGTTTGTTTACGTTAAATTGAAAGTGGTAATTACAACGGTCGGTTGAAGAAACGATTTTTGTTTACGTGCCCCTCGCCCGACTGGATTCGTGGAGCATGATGTAATGTCTATAAATTGAGCCTGTTTACATCGTATTTGATGAATGGCACAGTGGCGAGATAGCGCGCCGGACGACAGCTCGATTCGACGGACGGTAAGATTGTATTTTTATTGGCAGGGTGGCGGATAATAATCGTGCCCGTCTGCTAAGGTCCATCAATATTCGAGGGAGGAAGTATTCCGCTTAAATGTAACCAACACGATTTAATGCGAATATCGTAGAACAAAAATCCTCCGAACAAAAATTTCTGTGCGAATATTAAAACTAGAATCGTTAAGCATCGTTTTTTTTGTGAAATCACGTTTCCAATCGATTGTAAACAAGGTAAAAACCATTAAGTACACGTATAACTGAAACACGACGGCAGTTTACTTTAGCAACCCACGCGTCTTGTCGGGCAGCGGCAAATTCAAAAGCCATTCCAAAAGCGTTCGGTCACTCAAAGGTTTCTTAACTCAACTGAATACGCGGCAAATCCAAATATTTTGTTTCTCGGTGCTGTGTAATTGTACACAAGTCCTGAAACCTGTTTGGATTTCAATTTGTTTAGCAGCGTAAACATCGTCGTTCGATTTTTGCGTCATAAACTTGTTATCAAACCACATCTTTCACGCTGTAATCTTTGAAAACCCAGAGTTAATCGAATTAAGATAAAACAGCGTACAGGTTTCGCCAATTTTAGCTCGAAGTTTATTTTTGCACGATAATATGATTACATATCGGGATACAGTCTACTGCAACCTAAACAAAAACATGGGCAGGGCATATGGCCGAACGGAGTCTGCAATTTTAAGGTGGTTAACCTGTTTACTTTCAAATCTGGCATAATTTTCATGTAAAATTTAAACTAAGGACATGATCTATAGCGTAACTGGTACATTTATGCTAAACGTAATCATTTTTTTAACTATTTAAAGTGACAACATTTCTATTTACGTTTAATTAAAAAGGCTGCGGTGTGGTAACGAATGACTAAAGCGGTCAAAGCCAGAACAAAGTCGAGTTGACACAAAGATAATGCAGTCTTTTATGCTCTGATAAAACAAGGAGGTAATTCAATGGTATTTGTTTTGCTCAAAATTTCGCGGTGTTTTTAGTGTCCACAAGTCTATAGCATCATATAAAATTTGAACAATATATATTCAAAGACGTTTTGTCTCTGTATTTAAACTTGAGAAAGTCTCCATTTTGCGGTGCGCATTTTGTTTAGGCAAAATTTCCCTTTCCGGTGCTGATGGGTAACGAACGGTATGTAAATATCAGATTCGGGCCCTGGCTTGCGGCTGACGGAATCTTCGGTCTCCGGGCGTGGCCGATTTTAAGTTTGTTTTCGATCTTGCACCGTAGCTAATTCTAGGCAGATGGCGGTGAAGCGACAAAATTGACAATCACTTAACCCACCTTTGTATAAATGCATGCATGGCCACAAGTGCCATAAAAAGGCAATAGTTCTTATGAGATCGGGCATACCTTATTAAAATCACGCCCTTTCGTATAAACAAACAGTAAATATGGCAACAAAAACAATTTGTTTTCTTTAAACGAACGTAAGAGTTACCGAGATGTCTGGGCGAAATTAGGCCTATAAATAAAATCTTGGTTTAATTTGGGTGGAGCCGAAATGTGGTCGCCATTTTGAATTTTCAAATTTCTTCGCTACAGATTTTATCGAGTCGTGACGTTCTGTTTTATTACACAACTGGCATGAATTGACACAAACTCCCACCGTTCACACTTGCAGACTAAGCGTGCACAAGTTTAATGTATACAGCTATAAGTGCGGGGTTTAATCCCCGACGAGAAATAATACTTATAAATATTTCACACAGCGGGCGCGAGAACCGGCCATAAGCCACATTGAATAAAATCATCCGTTTATGCTGGAAACGATTTTTTAAATTAAAAAGGGGCGACTGGGCATATTTAGACAACAACCTACTTAGATATAATTAATTCAGATTTTTTGGGTAAAAGGTATACTGTATTGTTTCGAGGTAAAACTCCTTGCCTGGTATGGTTTGTAGTCAACTGCTTTAATTCATACCATGTTTATGAAAAATAACCCTATTGTGATTAAACCATTGGAAAAAAATAAATTATAGGCGTAAGAATATAATATTTGCAATACGTACGCATAAGTGTATACCATTTTGTATTTTTGTTGCCTTTTTCGGTTGTTTCATAAAGCGTAAGTACAACTATTTATATTTTTTTAAAAATATAGTTAAAACGTAACATATCAACAAAGAAATTTGGGTAACAGAACCATCGGCTTGCTGGTGCATTGGTTTATTTCCAAATGGCAGAAACTAGTGTTTTGCCGGTTAAAGATCCGTTAAGGAGCTGTAATTGAGAAGTTTGTTTTGCAGAAGCAACAGGCAATGCTTAGTGCAACCAGCTTATTTCAGTCACTGCCTTGTGGTGTTATTAAAACGTGCTCGGTAACTTGACCCAGGAAACCGGCCTTTTCCCCGTGTACCATACACAAGATTGGTCGTGGCAATGCTATTGTCCGCCGTGGAATTAAGCATAACAGTCCCTGTTTCCAGGTGTTAAGCGCCCGTCAGCTGCCCACTTCAACTTACACCTGGAAGACTAGGAAACGAAGCGCAATTAAATTTTTATAAGATTTATCTGGAATGTAGTCAAAATCTTTGAAAGTTGAACTGAGTTTATATAGTAGCTTTTCTTTGCAAGTATGCTGGGTATATTATTTAGATTTAACTTTGTTAAAACAGGATATCTCTACAACAAATTACACGAACCGATTTTAATGGATTCTTCAAAAGATCCTTTGATACACAAATTCTATTCGTCTAGAATTCACAATTTCCTAATGGGTTAAAGCGAGTGGCAACCTTAAGGTGTGAAAATTATCCAAGTCGCGTGTTTGGGGTCAAGAATGGGAACTAGGGGTGTTGGGTTAATTAAACCCAGACCGGATACATGGCCGACGTCTCGGACGGCTGCACGCGAACGCAGCAGGGTCAGATTTTTTGTTGTCGGTCAAGACCATAAGTGACCTTACTAAGTGGACGATGTCACGGCGGACACAGGATTACATGGTCATCTCTTTGTTCGGGGTAGCTTCATTATCATTTTGTTTGTAGCCCTGAGTTGTCACGGGTTTTAAAGCTTACTTACTCTCTCCCTATAAAGGAATGCAAAGGACTTAGGCACTAATCGCATCCTTTACAATCGGATGAACCAAATGTCTAATAATATTTTTAAGCATTTCAAACATTATATTCTGCAACAGCAACAATTAAACAATATTTAACTAAAAAAATGATTTGGAAAATTTGGCCCAACGCGGATTTTATTCTTGGCCGATTAGTTCCCACGCTTTCAGAACCCGACAGTACTTCCGAACTGACCACTCTCAGTTACACTGACCGGTGGAAATACGAACCGCGTTGTCCACTCTAAAGGTGGCAAACCATCCAGGTGCCGGGTATTCCTGAGCGACCGCCTAGAAACTAGGTCCTTGAAAACGTTGTCAATCAAGGGTGGTAAGGATAGAGTTTCTGTAAAATTCAGGATGTTTTTACTAAAGTACGTCGTGTGGCCGAGTGCTTGGTGCAACCGAATCACATATAGCAATCAAGTTAAAATTGAACCCAGTGATGAAACCATCATGACTTCGAAACACTACCTGATAAAACTTGTTTAATTAACCAAAACTTTAATTCGGTATCTTTTTTAACAGAACGAAGAGAACGTGCTCCGGCTGTGGTTCAAAGATCGAAAAAGAGGAATTGGTCATGCGTGTTATGACGTCGGGGTATGTGTATCACGTGGGCTGCTTTGCCTGCGTCACGTGCAAGAGGTTGTTGCGAAAAGGAGACGAGTTTGTTATGAACAGGTACGTGTAGCTCTCTATCATCATCTTGCGGCGGTATGTTATAAATGATGGTTGGGAATATTCTGATAAATGATAATACAGAACACTCGTTACTAGTGGATAAACACACGGGTTATAAGTACGAAACATTTTTTATAAATACTTTAAAAATGTATAGTGCTAATATAATATAACTAAAACCTTTGTTCGTATTACAACCTCTAAATCGTATTTTAAAATATAAAGTACATTAAAAGTCGATTTAAAGCCATTTTTCTTAGACTCGACGAGAAATCAGTTACCCCGAGCATGTCCTTTACTCTGCAATGCAAAGCGTGTTGGACAGATATAAACTCATCAATGAAAAGTGAGCCAGAATGCCCAGCAGTAAAACCTGAGGCCCCAATTGTCGAACCAAAAGTAATCGACACACCCGCGCTGGTCTCTCCGGGCGTTGGAAGTGACGTAACAGACGCAATGATGTCACCAAAAAGCCCCTCTTGCGTTTTATCACGTGAGTGTCTAAATATATTCACCAATAATAGTAGTAGGAAAATATTGGTTAGGTATCAAATCCATTTGTATGAAAATTTGAAAAAATGAAAAATTACCTCGCGCTCACCGTATGGTTACTGATGCTATTGTAGTGACTGATTGAGACGTTGCTTTAACTTTCAAATCTGCAACCGTTTGGTTAAAGGCGATGCACTAACATACCATGTTATAAAATATATATGTTTATTGGGAAATGTATTATGCTTGCCCATTTAGTGTTGAAATGCTCCAACAAACAATGCCCCATGTTTCATAATATTTACAATGAATGAATTTATAAAATCAATTTAGCAAAAAGCGACGACGATGACGCATTATCGTCGGATGACGACGAATCGACTTCCGGAAATCTTAATTCGTCCAAAGATGACCCAATGGAGGACGGAAAACGGTTGGTTCCATTTATTTATTCTCGGATGGGGTAATTTAGATTCTGGTTCCTTTGGTTCTCATCATACATTAATGGTTCGAGTTTTTTAAAGGTTATTAGGACAAAGTTTGCCCAAACTTAACTTGGCTGAACTCTTGATTGAATTATTTTAAGGATAGTTAATATACAACATTTTTCACAACGTAGTGTACATCGTGTCTAATTATGGAAAATATGTGTAAGTTAGGCGACTTAAAGTTTTACCAAAATTTAAATAACCGTTCTTAATTTTAAACCTTGTTTAAATTAAACCACTTAATCTCAGACCAACGCCCTTATAAAACGGTCTAGTATTTGACACTTTAAAAGCTTTGACGGTTAAACCAAGTTATAAGTTCAACTTTCGCAAGATTAACTCAGCAGTAAACCGCTTTACAGGCCACGTGAAAACGATGACAGTGACAGTAAGGACAGCAAGCGGTCCAAGCGACCGAGGACGATACTGAACGCGGTGCAGAGACGTGCGTTCAAAGCGGCTTTTGAAGTAACTCCCAAGCCTTGTCGAAAGGTTAGTATTAATATGCATATTTTTGCACTGAGACTGAAATGTCTTGGTCATTGTACAAGGAAAATTTAACTTTGAAAAACGTTTGTAAATGAGGTATATTATTTCATGTATACTCTTTATTGGAAGAATGGTTTATTAAAATTACCGGCATTCTATATATTTTGTTATAACATTTACTATGCACAAAAAACAATGATTTTTTGACTATCAGTCATAGTAGCGACACCAGTTTTTCAAATTACAGTGTATAAAAGTCGCACAGTTAAGTCTTCGAGGTTAAACTGCTGGCCGCAACCTGGTCCAACAAATGTCTGTCAATCAAACTAAGTGTCATAATTGTTTGTGTATATTGATCCAGAACTGGATCTCATGGGAAATAAAGACAAAATCAATGCCAGTTTCCTTCAGTTAAAATCTGTCATTCAAAACATCAAACGATATCCAAATTTAAATGAGGCCACATGGCATTTCTCGTATTTACGTATTTACGAACGTTTATAACTAACAAAAATATGCGATTTAAAATCTGCTTCTGCAGTTGTAGATCTCTTTGACAAGTTCCTAGCCGTTGCCAGGTCTAATTTTTATTTGTTATTTCCGTAGGTTCGTGAGACGCTTGCGAAAGACACGGGGCTCACTGTGAGGGTGGTTCAAGTCTGGTTCCAAAACCAGCGCGCGAAGATGAAGAAACTGGCAAAGCGACAACTTAGCCAAGAAGCAGCTGCCCAGAAAGCTAGAGAGGAGTTCGGTAAGCCATCCATACCTTGGCACTAGTTAAACACGAAAATTTGGAACTTATACTGTAATACGGAAAGGTGCACTAAACCTTTAACACACGGATTTTGGGAAACTTTACTAATCGCTAACCGCTGTAATGGCATTGTAGTTTATGGCAGATTTTATTTGTATTAAATTTCGGTATTTGCACTGTTCACAAAGTCCCATTTTCAGTATCCCACAGATATTTTTAAAGTAGTCAAGATTAAAAAAAAATAAAAAAATGATGCTGTAAAACTATAACATAAAGGGAAGACCCGGGGCTTTTTTATAAAAATTACTAAAATACATTATATAATATGGGATCTCGGGCATGTTTGTGATATTTTTATGACTTAATATATGTTGAAACAATTTAGTCTATCTATGTATTTATGTATAGGCAACCAACATATTTTCATGACTTATTTCGTTTATCATTTTAGTCCATATTTAGTTAACGACATATTTCGAACAGGTAACAACATTGTTCCTTACATCTCAGGTTACCATGCTTTTGACCCAATGGGACCCATTCCGCACCAAATGTCGCACATGATACCCGGTTCGGAGGGAATGATGGAGAAAATGTTCGTCCAATTCCATCCCCACCAAATGCATGGCCATGTTAACGGCAACCGCATGGGAGCGCCTTGGGACCAATTGCAAAGCGGTAAGCACGTCGGTCAGAGAACTGTTGTGCGGCCGAATAGTTGAGACGGTCATACCGATTCTATACAATATCATCATCATTTGAGCTTTTGGGGGTTCCCGAAATAATGAATAAAATAATGTTCTGATTGCGGTATATCATCCACCACAAATTTGTTTTATCTGTGCAATTATCTCTCTATCTTATAGAGTATATGGTATTTTGCAATAATATTTAATCAAAGGTAAATGAAATTGTTCATGCAGGGCGTTTTTTCTCAGCAAATTGTTAAAAGCTGCTCATTTTTCTCCACAGATATGATCGGGTTTGGGCAAGGACAATTATACCATGACGGAGCCAACTATCCAGATAACATGGGGATTCCCCCGAACGTGACAATGACGCCACAGGATAACGGAATGTTGCCCCACGCCATGAGAAATCATCTTATGACATCACAACCGCCCTTCGGCGACGGTGGCGGTTACCAAGGAAACGTGCACACCCATGAGGGAATGCATTCATCCGACATGCATGTTACGTCATCGCACAATGGTATGACGCCATCACCCGGAAATGACGGCACAACCCCGATAGACGGATTGTATTCAATGCAAAACAGCTATTTTAGTTCCTGATTAATATACGTACATTTATATATTACATACATACCTCCGTACTAAGTATAATTTAAAACGACTGATTGATACATTCCCCAATTAGTACAACATTTATGATATTTCTATATTTGCCAGCACCTATTGCGTTATGTTGCGGCCATTGGCACATAACTGAATTACTGTTGCAGTGAATACTGTTTTTCTTTTTCCTTTTTTAAGTCCGTTTTTATTGTGATTATGTTCTTATCCATGTTGCGTATAGAAAGCATGAGTTATTGTAGCCTGTGTTGGCTTTCAGATAAAATTTGAAACTTGGCAACAAAATTCTTACATGTGATACTTTCGAAAAAAATGGTGGAACCTTTGAGTTTCATAAAGAACCACAACAGTACCAGTCGTTTCACAATGACAGATTATCTAAAATTAATCATAGCAGTCCGAAGAATTCAATCTATTTTAACCATATAGGTGATTTGTCTTTTACCAAAACACCTTGACTGCTTGCTTTTTTGCTTTGAATTTAAGCACGAAATCAGAGTTATGTGGCGGCAAATCAGTCCATTGAGCGGCAATACCCTAAAATAACATTACGCCCTTGCCCATAAAAAGCAACTGTCAAAGCACACACAAGGACACGGCCGGTGCCGTTTGGTTAATTTAGTTATGGTTTTATTTATTTTTGCAGACTGATCAGTCACGGCGAACGTTGCTTGAAGTTTAAGTTAATTGAATTGTAATTAGCAGCACACGACCAAATTAAAAATGCCCACTCGTCGGGTAAATTTTGCAGGCGGTAATTTAGAACAAAATACTTATGTTTGTCGGCAACGTTAGAATAATAAACCGATTGTTGCAAAATCATACACTATTTGGCTCCCACAGTCCATTCTGGAAACATGATTTTTTAATCGATATAAAAGTCATAAATTACCTTTATTTAGGCATCGGCGTCGTGTCTTATAATAACTGACTATCTGGATACTGTTTTTGATCCCGCACCCTTTTAGTTGAAGGTATAATGCTTTACCATTAGCTAACCGGTCGGATATTAATATTAGGGCATCAGATCTTTACATGGAAATTGCAAAAGCAGAACCAGTCACCAGCTTTGCACTTTTGTTCTTCGGCAATGCAACTTTAGGGCACTTTAAACACATGGTTAATGTATTGAAATAAACTAATGCAATGTATCCGTCATAAACAACACAGTGCATCAAGCTGTGCTAACACGGCTGTGGGTATGTGGTAATCCAAGGACATCCGTATTTCAACGCTGTCTACGTTTTCCCACCCACGGGGCAAAGAGTTTTCTACCTTATCCTATAAAGTTATTAATAAAAACACCGCACATAAAATTAAACGTAAGATCACAAAGACAGGATTTGTCAACGGCATAAATGACCCATCACGACATAGGAGTTGGGCATATAACAATACTAATTTGTTTGTTATGGTTAATTTCCTATCTCTTTACGTATTATTGGTGAATGTCGCTATATTCAATTTAAAAATTTAGTCCGCACTCATCCGGTTTCAAGTACTACTACCTGACGGGACTGCAGTTTAACACTACGAGAGTAAAGACCAATCTCTTTTCATGCTCACTGCATGCTTACACATAAGCGGATACATAAACATTACATAGCGACCCACCCAAGAATTACAGGATTGATACTGCAGGTAAAAGGGTAAAAAACTCTGTGGCCGTGTGACCTTAAACATTACAACAGGTGTATATACCCACAATCGGACCTATAACGTATTTGATGGGCACGAAACAAGTCCTTGGCAAAACAATTGATCCATAGAGCGTACCAAACAGCGCATTTTGAAAGTGCGACCGTGTTCAAGACCTTGGGGTCGTAAATTTAGTTCATAAAATTATGAAAGCGAAATTGAGCTTTGAACAGATGCGAACCAAGACTACCGCGTGGGTGAGATAGTGTTCGAAAGCGCTGAATGTCTGCCAATGACGTTGCTCATCCTCGTTTATGATTTCGCAATTTTAGAGCATATCTCGTAAAACCTGAAGCTTCAGAACTCGTAAAATCTCCACAATCCTTTGTCTGTGCCTTGGCTGCTTATATAATCAGCAATTGTATTTGCTTAGATTCAGTTACATACTGATCGGGAATTGTAGAAAATAATGTTAAATAAATATGATTACATGTTTAATGCTGTGGCCATGTAGTCAGAGATGCATATTGGTAGTAAACTTGGGTATAAACTTTGTTACAAGCTACTGTATTTGGTTTCTTTAAATTAAATAATGTTTATATCCGATTTGAGTTCTTATATTTGTACTGATGTTGGATATAGATGCGGTAGCAAGACAGATTTTAATTTAGCGCTGTGATTACAGTTTCTTATTGTGGATCAGCCGGGCACGAGACACTTTTGTTTGCATATATCTGAGATTTTGTTACGAATTTACCAAACAAAACCGGGGCCGTGACGAGCCTCGCGCGTCGCCGCTTGATGTTGTTTCGCGCGCCACCTACCGTGAAACGCGCCGGACACGATTTGTTTTCGGATTCGGATTCGAAACAGAATCGTTAGGCTCGCGAGGTTCAGCAGGTGCCGTCGAGAGCGCGGTCGCAAAGGGCAGGTCTGTGTTCCAACGGAAGCGAGCGCGGGAATGATAACAAAACTGAAACCCGAATTAACTGAATACTTGGCGTGGGGCGTTGCTGATTATCCCTGCATGGTATGTGGACGCAGTTCCGGCCCGGGACGCATGACACGCTTAAACTTTGGAAGTTGGTTTACGGCCCAGACCCAGTTGTAATCTATTGATGAAAAGTGATATTCCATGATTATTCATTTAATAGTTCATTTAATTAAAGTTTGTGAGATTTTCTCTAATTATATTAATATACAAATAAATATAGACATGGTCTGCTAACTTATACTACTAACAAAGAACAAAAGAACCAACCGTAATCCATTGGTAAAACATGTGTTTTGGAATAATTCAAATAATGATTTGTTTAGTTTTTTTAAGCTTATTTAAAATATGCGTGGATAAGAGGCTCATGCAAACACACACACACACACACACACACACACACACACACACACACACACACACACTCATGCGTATTGTGCTTAATAATTATAGTAACGGAACACATTAATTACTATAATAACCTACATAGGCATTATTCTTAAAGACTGAATACCAGTCCCCTTCATTTACTAATCCTGTTGTTGTTATTTTGAGTTCAATTCTAAACACAATATGGATATCCTTTGAAACGACAGAAAAGAGGGAAAGTTTACGTTGAAGACACAACTTGAAAAATCACTTTCACGGTCCGATGATAATCGTTGTCTCTCGTCGCTTCTTCACGCCACTCATCGAGTATAATGGAAGACGAAAGGAGCTGACTGTATTTTTGTTTGTTGTTTGTATTTACCAGCACGGCCGGGGACGACTCGAGCACCGCACTCAAAGCATCTTTAAGCCTTTCATCTCCAACGTATTTACGTCGGGAAAATATTTCTTACTGGTTCTGTGCTCGAGAAGGTATGAAGAAATACACTATTAAAAACGATAAGTTAATCTAAATTTAAGAAACTAAGCTGCATAATTGCCGTAGCATCTACTTTTAAACGTAACAGTTATAGAAAAAATGTTTAATCTTAGTTTTAGTTCAGGAATGCATAAATTATTCGTTGGCGTTGATTCCATCAACATGCATTCACGAAGCGGCGAGGAACTAGTTCGGCAAGTCGAGCTAACTCTCAATTATGACGTCATGTTGTCGTCACCGAACCTCCGGCGAGGCTACCGCAGCCGTATTATTTAAGAAATGCGATAAGAACTTAGTTACGCGTGCCTTGGTCGTGCCAACGTATGATAGCAACATCAGAATTATCTCTAATGTGCACCGTTTATCTGCCTTAATATATACCTTTAAAAATACCATCACGGGTTTAATTTCCTCGCAAAATTAGGCGCCTATCGGCAATTACGACCGCCCTGTATTAGAATTACTAAAGTAGGAAGGCTATTTAGTCCCTCCATAAGTGTATAATATTTCTATTTATGTTTTCCTCGAATTTTAAACGTTGCTATTCGAAGACGACATTTCCAAAATTTAAAATCGCGATTTGTTTACTTTTATTTCAAGATATAAATCCCCGGTTTCAAACGCCCACGATCACTCAAGACTTTAATAACACTTTTATAAAATAGCGGTCAGCGTAGTGTGTAAGTGGGCACACTGTGCACAGGGTTCCGGTGACACTTGATCTGTGGACAACACGCGCCACGTGACGGGGCCAAGCGGGGTCACGTGTTCAAACGTCGTCTGCAGTTCACCGTGTTCTCTTTTGTCCGGTGGGAGGGCCGGGGACAATGGCGAATTCTCGAAAAGTAACGAGATCGCGTGTGATGTAATAATACACGCATTGAGGCGTTTTTCCATCGCGTATTTCAAGGCGACAGGAGAAACATTAGCCGTGTGCCTGGAAAGTCTTAGGCGTCGATATCAAATTGTGTTTTGATCATGATTTAAGGCTGGAACTGCTACATGGCCTTCTATAAGTCATACAGGGGCCACGTATCACCCTGTGATTAATTGGTGAAGGTTAAGTGCGTAGGATGTTTGCAGGTAAATATAAAAATATGCCTGGAGGTTTAGGAAATCGAAAGTTATAGACAAATCTTGTTTGAAGGCTTGTCAGGTATACCCGGTATATGACGTCAGTAAAAATTTACGTCACGCGAACGCAGTTGGCGCACCAAACACGCGGGAAAGGAAACACAAAATTTTATGTTTTCACTTCAAACAAGATAGCGGTTTTGAGCTTAAAATGGCTGCAAATACGTCGATGAATATTAAGTGTCTGAATGTCAAACCTTGGGTGGGGAGTTGTTTTTTGAAGATGCATCAGGCTTATAAGGTAAAATGAAACCATTCCTCTATATCAATTTTACGATTTTGTAACCTCGTATAAAGTTGTAATGATGTCATCGTAGCATACAAAACTTATAACGGGATCATAGTTACGCACATGCTATTTCGTTTTGGAGTCGAAAGTGCCTTTATATGTTCGTGTTAAATTGCAGGTTTAGAAATCTGTTGTGTCACGGCTCACAGCTCACTGTTGTGATTCGATTGTTTCGAATCTTAAATAACAAGTGTGACTCCGGCGTGTTTTGGCTTGGCGGTCTATAAACAAGCATTAAACAAATTCTAGGAATAAGATAATATCGCCGGACCTAACACCGTATTTTTCAGACCTAGTGTAATATTTTGCTGGTGTAAAGAACCTGTTCAGATGATAGCGGGCGTGTTTCGACATGGCGACTCAATAGGACTCGAGAAATTATAGGTTTGTGAGATGCGCGGGGGAGAAATCCTCACGGGTGGCACGGAACAAAATGCTCTCACCCTATTCCTGACTGTTAATATATATATTATTCAGCGTTTATACTTTTGTGCGCGGAGTGAGAAGAGATGTTTGAGGTTGTATTTTATATGCAGTGCCGCAGGGTACATTAACTGAACAGTATATATAACGATTGCCATATATCTGTTTAGACGTGCCAGCATGTGTGGTTTGTTTATACTAGGTACTGGGACTGGAGCCGTGCGTTTAAGTACCGCATCTTGTACCATGTTGCGAGATGTGGCCAAGAAACATGTTAGTGTCTTGCAAGTGCGATAAGTAGAGAAACTCGACTTATGTTTACATAGAGGCATCTCTACTGTATATGTAGAGAGAAGTAAAATTTGTGTATTTGCGCGACAACCTCAAAATGTACATATAGTGGTGTGTTCGACTGGCATTAGCATAGAAGCAGCTAAGCTTCACGACACCTGGTCAAAACGTTATCAGAGTTTGTTGATGTCGGCTTTGCCTTCTTCGGTCGTTCGCCAAAGCACTCGCTCGGTCGATGCTAAATGCACTCATGTAGACCTTGTTCGGCCTGGAACATTGCCTTCTTGTTTTTGCAGATGCGACCTGTTTTGGTAGAAATCCATATTTTTTTGGCACATGGACTTAATACTTGTGGTGTGGCCTCAAGGCATTAAAATACCAAAATGGCATAACAGTGTTGCATAGCACAGAGTTGCTGCTCAGTCCTCAGTGTGCGGTTTTGCTGGATCCGGGAGTTTGGCGACCTGACTTATCGTCGGTGCGATCTCGTGTTCAATCTCGATCGCGTGGAGCGCGTGTATTTAACCATCCAGCGCGATAAAATCTGAGCTGAATTCCTCGGGTGGCCACGCGAGGACAGACCGCCGAACCCAGTCACGATTTTCCGGCGCGTTGACTCCCTCTTAGTCCCTCGGGATTTTGTTTGCTTGCTGAGATCGTTCTACTAGCTGCAACAGCGACGACCTAAGCCGGAGCGACCTGTAGTTTCGTCGCAGTTATAAATAACTCGGCTCATCCCGAAAAGCATTGAGAACGTTCCGATCCCCGGTAGATAAAGCGACCGAGGCGATACTGCAACCGCCAAATACGGTAACAAAATCCAACGTCGCACATAAAACACAAAAGTTTCACTAAGCAAGCATGACATCCGTGCATAGGCGCTGTCGTGCTTGTGTGTATTGCTGCACCTTCCGGGAAATAATGTAGCAGTTCTCTAGTGAACGAAATTTCGCATGCCCTTTGATCCGAAACATGTAACCAAATGTCCAAGTGAGCTTGTATATTCGTGTTCGACAGAACAAAGCAGCTAACGTAGGTTGGTTTCTGCAAGTTATAAGGCGTTGCTTTCCAAATACATAAAGGATAGAGACAAGTTATAAAGATAGCAGTTATTTAATATAAATTTTGTTGCGAATGAATTACTTACCTTTGGCCAGTTAAAAACAATTAGGTAGTTGAATGACATAAGTTGATTATTTTTACCGTTTTTATGAAACGAATGGCATTTGTAACGTCAAATGTTAATACTTGTGAGCTAACTGTTTGTACAAAGTCTATTAAAACGGGGAGGTTATAAAGTGTTTCCAGTTTCGCAGCTTCCGCTTGACTTTTTATTTTTAGAAATTTTGAGCATTTCGCTTCAAAACGTGATTCGTTTTTTATATATCATGAACGCGTTATTTGGCGAAATCCGATACATGATCGAGAAATCGCGGAATAAAACAATCGATGAAACAATAAATACAGTCCGTGTTGATCTTCGACAGTAACAGGTGTCGTTCGTGTTTTGACGGGCGTGTTTACACGAGATCTCGACCGTGACCACGTCCTATGTTCGCCACGACCCCTGCCGATTCACGTCAAATTTTGCGGCCGCTCGGTGAAATTAACCCAGCCGCGTGTTTTAACGCCCGCCTATAGAGATTCGTGACCAGGTGTCGGGAACGTATGAAAGGGATGAAAAATGCGAAGCTCTTTGATCCCCAGAAATGTTTCCAGTTTTGCCGAGGCGTTCGAAAATAAAAGCAAGCTTCACAGGCGCCGATGTTTGTGGTCACGTGACGAAGAAACGGTTTCAGTTTCCGGGTGTAATTTTAAGAGCTCTTCCGGATTCGAGAGATGCGGTTCGACGTGGCTTCGTGCTCCACGACCTGTCTTTGCGTGCTTGTCATAACCACGAGCAGATTTTGGCTTGATGACTGTACACAAACAAGTCAGGCTGCGCAGATGATTCGCGGCAAATCGAGACGAAAACTGATTCCGGGAGTTATGGGCTAAAAATAGCGGCGTACTGAGGATTTCTGATTTGTAACTATTAACCATGCTCCATCTTACCAGTCCACCTGTCGATCACAGCAAAAAAACAGTCGAAATCTTGCTCAGGTGCGTGACAGAACAGCACCGTCTTTTGTGAATGGGGAATTCAAGTTCTTTGTTTCCCCACAGTCGTAAGTTTGTCGTCACAAGCGACACTGTTACACGGGTGGCGTGTGCTCAAACAAAGGCCTCGCCCGAGAACAAATCGGCACCAGGGCTGGCCTAGTATCCACACGTGCGGTGCTTTCACCTCAGAACATCGTCTCTCGCCCGCGCGGGAGAATAGAAGATACAGGAGAGTGGCGCGCGGAGATAGGCTGCGGCGCCGGAAGAAAAATCAATAGAAATCGAAGAAAGCAAATAGAAAAGTCACCGGAGACGAGCGAGGTATCCTCGCACAGGTGGCCCGGGCGTGCTGGCGAGGTGAATCGCGTTGCGGAAAGTATAGGGACGCCAGGAATTTACAACCCTTACATGTTTGTCTAATTGTCAGCATACAGCGCAGCAACAAGTCGTCAGTCAACGCGAGGCGGCAGTAGATGCGACCGAGCGTAGCGAGATATTAGGACGAGGACAACGGATTTTGGAAAGCAAAAATGGAAATCCCGAGCATTCGTCGCTCGGTGGCGCGCTTACGGTTATCCCACGGGCGCTCCATCACACTATTGGAATAACTTTTACAATTGCTAGAAATGATATATAAGTACAAAATTTAACAAAATTTAATCAGATAAGGCATTAGCCCTTTATAAGAGATAAACCGAATATCTAGTACAATGTTAATGTAAACGTTCCAGCTACTTGTTTACCATCAGTGCGATTATCTGAGCTGTTCGTTGTCTTCATGGTTATAATTTGTATATAATAACACAAGTACACCGCAACAAGTTTTCCGATTTTTAACTCATAAATTCAATCGAAGTATTTCTTCGTTCTCCCTATACGAACTGATATAAGTTTGCGATCACGACCCTTAAACATGGCATTATAACAAGCGCACCAACTCATCGTGTTACATTGACACGTTTGGCACCGAAAATAATATTTCGCGTGTCTTCCCTAAAAAACGGTCGTTCTGTTGACAGGTTTGAAATTGAGCGTCAATTTATTTATTTATATGATACTTACTTTTGGAAACAGTATAGAATTTTGTTGAATGTGTTGTGCTATTTCTATAAAAGCAGGTTATTATATTCTGAAATTAGAGCTTTTTGTAAATGAAAAGTAAAACGGACCAATATTGGTGAAAGTTCTTGTTTTTGTCACTATTTTATTCTTGATTTAAACCAAATAAAAATTCTTCGTTGGACCTGTTTAAAAAACGTAAAGACGTGTTTGAATCATAAGTTGAATTAGTTTGAATGCGATTTTTTCACAATTTTTTACCGGTTGTATCGGAGTTATTTTCGTATTCGGCGGGAAACGGCGGTTTCGTAGTCGGCGTCATTTTCGTCTTAACTCGGGGTCGCAAGAGTCGATTGATGCGCTCGATAAGTGCTGGCTTCCGTGAACTGATAGCTTGAGTGGTCGCTGCGATGAGCACCTGGGCTTAAATCGGGTGACAGGTGAAGTTCTGTGTACGTCAGAATAACCTTTTAAAGAAGTTGCGCGTCAGGGATTATTTACCCTGCTGATAAACTGAAACGTTTACTTTTAATTTGAAGATCTACTGTTATCTGCACAGAATATTTACCGCAATAATCGGGAGCCATTGTTTCGTTTGCAAATTTGCTCAAGTGCTCAGAGAGAGTCGGTAAACCATCGTACAAAATTCGGGATTTTGCCAGCTGACATAACAGCAACTTCAAGGTGGTCGAAACCGGTTCTAACCGCTATGATCCGATTTCTCAAAAGATTGATGTTTTTGCGCCTTGAAGTGCCCCATAGGAACGCGTGGTCGATATGGTATTAGAATATCTTGGACAATTATGGGATCGAAGCATTTTGTAGACTGTCACTTTTCTAAGCCTTAGGAAGTGGTGTGTCTGGGAACAGTCTATCTATACATACCTTCACTTCCATTCTCTAACTTTCTTACCTTTGACCGCGGCGCTTTAAGATTGATTGCACCAGTACGAGTGAAAACCTACAGGTAGACCAAGGCTCGGTTAACTTTTGTAAATATCGATCTAAAGTTTTATAAGTTAAAAAAGTCGTGGATAAAAACAATTAATGTAACATTAGTTTTAAGCAAAGGAAATATACTTTTGTTTTGAACTTCTTGTCGTTGACTTCTTTTTACATTAATTTAATATTTAACTTGTATATAAATCGTCTAAGTTTGTTTCTGCCTTCAGAAAATATACTGTATTAATCAAACCGTCCATTAGATCACTAACAAATTTGAATAACGAATATGAAACCGTCACCCTGTATCATGACTGTAAATATTAAGGGCAAGCCATTTTGTGCGGGATGAATTAAATGTGCAGTTGCATTGCAGAAACCAATGTGTGCCGTTGATCAAAGGGACTGCGGGTTAAGCCTGCTGCAGTGGACTGAAACCGCAAATATGACAGTCTACCACAATTCTCTCGAAGCAAGCCACCCATGTATTCAGCAATATGTTTATTGTTCGTTTGCAATGGCGTCTTTAATTTATACAGTTCGTAAAGGGTAGTATATATGCATTGGTTTAAACTCTTGGTTTTAACAGGCTAAACTGTGTAAATTGTGGGGTACGGCTTACGTATAAGTATAGTGAAATTCGAACGTAACTAAGCTATTAATGAGCCATCGCTGTAGGAAACCGATAGTTGCAGGAATTTCGCATCTTACAATTAACTTTTCTTTAAAAGATATTTATTTCCCCAATACCACACGGTTCCTTTGTAACTGGTACTGGATTCGTTTACTTCATTGGTTAATTGTGGCTTTACTTCAAACATAGTTTTGTATTCACCAAAACGTCCCAATGGTCAAATGTGTTTATTTGCAAAAGACTAAAAGAAGGAAAAAGGGTAGGAGGAAAACTACTTGGTAAGAGTGGGTAAACTAATTCTAACCCTTATACGCCAACTCTAGTTTTAACTTCAGACCTTACCCTAACGACAACTTCAGCCCTAACGCTAAATCGAATTTCTTTTACTTTTATAAAACTGTACAATTTTTTCTTTTCTTTTTTTCTTCTCTAAAATTTTATATATCTTCTAAAATAGAATGCGATTTTACTGCAGATATTACATTGCTTAACATTTTTGGATGTACAAAGTTTATATATTGCGTTTTTTTATTATCTGTTTTGTGCCCTTTTACCCGGCATAACCTTTAAAAAAACGGACGTTTAGTTTTTTGAGTTGCGAAAATTCAGCGCTGCGAAAAGCTCAATTAAAATAAAAATGGCGGAACCACAGGGCGCGTTTTTTTGGAAGTGCCTTCGGACAATGCGAGGCGCTTTTCGATTGTTGTGTTTCCGTCACCTGGTAACGGAACTTGAATCCAGAGCTGGAGGCTTTTGACTTTGCCGTTTCTTTTATTGCAGCTTTGCTTTTTTGTTTTTAGCGGCAGAGAAATACTCCAGCGAAAACCGCGAACAGCCACATTTCTTCCCACAACAATATATTCGCTTTGAGTCAGGCAAACGTCACCCCTAGCAATGCTTGCAGCCCGGACAATTAATAAAGACCTCGCATTTTAAACGTTTTAAATAAATTATTAAACATAAATGGCGACTGGAGGTTGTGGCGAGACATTTCCATATTTATATAAACGTGGTTTGCATCACGAGCCTTAGACGGGAGTTTGTAAAATACAAAATGAATATACGTAATGTTTGACATTCTGTAAATGAGCTATTATTGTAGTTTTTGCGTTTACGTTATAAGTATACGTCTCTGTTACCGGTGTCGGGTATCGGGCGAATGTATTGGGGATTGTGCTAATCGTTTAGCAGTAAACGGAATTCAGGCCGATAGAGTCCAGTATATAGATACAGCTTCTCATGTTTCTAAGCGTAACAATATCCCTTTTGCTTCGACTGCTAAGACGCCATTTTACAACAAGCACACCGGAAAAGAAAGGGAAATCGCTGATAGACCAACACGATGGGAGAGAAAAAGTCAGACGCTCAGTCAATTCGTTCGCTGCACGAATACTTCTCTTAATCGCTTATGCGAGTCTAGACGGAGGTTCGATATAACGTTGTCTCAGCTACCCGACTTTCATATGACGTTTGTATTAAGATTTATATATGTAAAATTACGTGTTTGAACTATAGAGTAACGTAAACAGCATTATTTTGAGGTCAAAAAGGTTAGGGCGTGTTCAGGAATGCAACTTATATTTCTGAAAAAGTGTGAAGTTACATTAGCACCTATTGTTTAGCCAATAGGTGTGGTTGCAAGGTGGTGTTGTATATAAGATAGTGTTTGTATAAGTGCACGTTGTGCTGATGGGCTCGTCAGGCGCCCATTGGCCTACGCTGAGAATTTATCTGGTGAAACCAGATCGCAGCAAAGTCTGAGTCTCATAGCATTTGAAATTCATTTATAATGAATAATGCAAACGGAATCTGGTGAGAGAACGGCCAGGTTATACATACCTTCTCTTGGTCGGCTCCGCTTACATTGCCGCAGCTCTTGCTTCGCTTGTCAGTGTTTTTTTATAAACAAGCTTGAAAGCGTGGCGGCACTGTTTAGAGATTTTGCGTGGGAAGTACAAATGGCATTGAGTTTCGTAGCTCGTCGTGCAGAGTGCAACACCTCGTCTCGTATTGCATGAGAGAAGTAGAACCCATTGCGTTGTGTATGCGCTCTGTGTGCCAACATAGATCCTTTCACGGAATCCGCAGCTGCCTGATCGCAACTAACCCACTTCGTCGGAACAATAGCAGTGCATGGGATCAGAGTTGCAGTAGCGGACAATGCGATTGTCGGTAACGGTATACGCTCGCAGCATGGTTACAAGTGTCAAGTGCGCCAAATCCCGTTTGGGGTCACGGCGCCCAAGTTCGAATTGTGTCAGCCGGCCCGGACAGCGCACAGGTGCGTGGTCACCTTTGTTATTCGAAATCATTGGTTTGTGAGCGTGCGCTAAAGAGCAGTTACTGGATGGAGCCTCCGGTTAGAACGTTGAGTAACAGCGAGAGGTGGAAAGGACGTATAGTGTTTCGTTATATTGCGTCAGTAGAATTTAGCCCGAAGGGAAAATTGTTTATTTTTGATACTAATTCAGGAATGTTAACTGGAATATGTTACCAGCTTTTTAATTGGGATAAATGACCAGCTTTTTAATTGGGATAATTACATAATTATTTTGTTAAATATTAAGTTCAATTCCGTATGCAGACGCCCATAGACGGGGTGATGGGCACTTTGTTGAAAGGATGAGAATTCAGAGGTTAGTTGTCTAAAATTAGAACGCCTCGTGTAATGCGTAAAATGCACGTTGCGCTGCGAGCCGCTTCCGCCTTGACATTCTGCATCGGCCGAGTAAAAATTGCGAAAAATTTAACCTACGCTGCCCGTATTTGGCTCGGCGACGACCTGTAGCAAGGCATAATATTTACACCTTGCCTGTCGAAATCCGGTACACCGCAGCCCGTGGATTTTCCTTCGATCCGACCATACATACTCGCGACACCAGCAGTAACATATAAATGTCACAGCCGGGATTATACCGGATTAACCAGGTTCGTATTATTTTGCCGGCTGGCGCAACCTGTCGATTAGATCCCGAATTAACCGTGTTTAGAATACACACATTCGTAGTTGATAGTATTTATAATTCACATTAAGCACCATTGTGTAACGGCTGTATACCTTGTCTCCATGCAAAGGATTTATGGCAGCTTTAGTCAGACTTATAATATTATTTTTCTTTAACATACAAGAAAAATCTGTTGTTTTGTTTTGGTTAAGGCTAGATTTTGGCAAAGGTTTAAACCTAATAGCAGATTAGCCGCTGTAGTTTCTACAAATCAGCTCGATGGCCTGTCCGACGCTGTGCTACTTGCGACCAGAGCGAATATTTGCATTCGAGATTTGACGTTAGGCAGTGAGTCGCTGTGTGCTAGCGGCAATAACCAAACGTTTGTACATAAACATTTCGAATGCACGCAAGTTGTGTGTGTTGCCAGTGAAGCCACGCAAAGGTCATGATCCGTAGTCCCGGCACTGCAGTGCTTGGTAATTTTTCAGATATATATTTTCTATAGATTGAAAAGAATATTTTTTATTGATTTACAAGAATAGTTTTACTGAAATTTGTGTGATAAGAAAGTTTTTATGTAAGAAATCGCTTAGTTTTCAGTCATTATATTGGCTTGTATTTTTAGTGTGTTGCGTTGTTGGATTAGTATAACGGTTTAGGTTATGTTTTATCATTTCAGTAAACCGCCATAAACGTGATCCGTTTATAATTTGCTACTTACCGGCTGAACTTAGGCTCAGAATGTACTTCCTATCCCTTATCCGTCCATATTGAACTGGAAGGCTTATCGCACCCTTTCTTATCTCCATACGAGAGAACCGGGAACACTTTCCCAATCGGCTATTGCGCAATGATAGACTGTTATCCGAGGAATTATGCATCAGGGCATCCGGGCACTCGCCGGAAAAAAATGAAAAAGGGAGAAGCTTATATTACAGGACGATCGGATGACCTGGCTGATTTGGATGAATTTGTTGAGCGGACAACGAGCAGTCGCCAGCGACTTGCTTTCCGCCATTTTTATTTTTCAACAGGATATAGCGCAAGTGCTGTGCGAGTGTAACAAGGAAACTGTGTCACGCGCACGTCTAACTTTAGACGCCGTTTCCCTTTGCAGAGCATAAATAGTGGTTTTAGGAAATTTTCAAGCCATTTACTGATTTTGCTGAGCAATTAAAAGCAGCGTTATAAGAGAGACTGATTTTGCAAGCTACGCTGGAAAATCTGATCGATATGACAAACATGGACGACGAAGATGCAAACGGCGAAGGTGATTTTTATTTGTTCTATCATTTTAGTATTTGCTCTTGAACATGTTTTCACGTAAGCTTGATTCAAAAAACGTTTTTTAAACGATTATTAATGTTCAATAAACGTTGCTGATAACCAGTAAGAAATAATATATAAGTCTATAATTAGATAAAAAAAGTAGTTAAAACTATCTACCATACAACTAAACGCCATATACTTATTCTATGTGCAGTTTATCATTCTATAGTAGCGTATTGATCTTCGAAAACAAGATCGGTTGTATAGTTTACATAATTAGCGCCGGTAACAACGTTTTAATGCCACCGCCTGTTTACAATTGGTTAAGTCACCATGTAGAATCGGTATCTTGAATTCGTCTGTAAGTATTACGTATGCGAGAGTCAACTCAGTAAAGATATTTATTTATATCGGAACTTATTTAAACAAGTTCTTACTAAAATCAGGCTAAGTACTGTAATTATTTCCATACCTATATGTAATTTTAAATTAAGCACAAAAAAAATTAAACACACAAAAAAATATGTCATTTCAACTTTAGCACACAAAAAAAAACGATATTTAATAAGCTTATTTGATACTACATAAATATTTCTGCATGTTTGGCTTATAAAGTAATTGCGACGTTATCATATTAGCAATATAGACAAAAGACTAGCTTGATAAAATGCTAACTATATTACTTTAAATCACCTCTTCTTCCTGACCATCATTTTATTGACAAATTGTTAAACAAATTTCTGAAAAAAATTATAATTTTGTACTCTTAAACAAGACTGAAGATATTGCTAAAACTTTCTTATCCATAAAAAACTAAAATAAGACAGTCATATGACTGGTTAACACGGAAGTGTGGTTTGTGCTTCTGTTGGAATTGCACTCTGGTTACCTTAGTTCGTTTTATGCCGAGTATAAACTTGATTTATTTTGTAACAATCTCTTAAGAGGTCATTTTTAGTAAATGATTCGGTTCAATACCATTTAAAGTTTGAAAATGAATCTAGTCTCAGTTTTAGTAGTGTAAAAAACGTTTGCTCTGTTAAGGTATTGGATTCATTTTACCGTTTTGGCGTTTATTAATTAGGTTTGTATGCTTGATCGTATTGGACCCCATTAAAAATGTACTCATATTTTTAAAATGTGTAATTTATTTTATTTGAAAAACGTGCACTACGTTTAATTAAATCAATGCATATAGAACAACATGCTTTACATCGTAGTTTTCAGTGTTCACGCAATTCTTTTTAAGGAGATTTGCATTTCTAAATTGGGTTGAGCCAATATGCATTATCATGAGATTATTGTAGATTTACTGCGGTTGAAGTCGTTTTTTTCTACAATGCTAATTTGCATATACCATTCGACTGTTCATTACTGCAGTACTACTCATAACCATTTGTAATACAACGTACGTTTCTCACGCAAACGCTTTTAGGCGCTTTGTAATTATTTCGCCACATAAGGAGCGTAAATGGACAACGCAAGGGTCCAGCGAATAGCGCTCGTGTGAATCGTCACAATGCCATGTTTTGCGTCATAAAACGCTCGAAGTAATGACGCAATTTCAGTTGCGGCATTAAATTCGGCTGTAAAAATATTTTTGCTCTAAATTTACGCAATCTCGCCGATTAAACATCTACTAATAGTAGATATATGGCATAGTATGCGACGCTTTAACAGTTTGAGCTGTACAGCAGCTCTGCTAAAGCTGTGTATTTGGCCTTTAGAACGTCGCCTGGGTATAATGATGCCTCTTCAGATGCACCGCTCTCTCGTTGGCGGTGCTTTTGTTCTCGTGCTTGTTCAATATTGGGCCGTAAAGTCTTCTCGCCTCGTTATGTACTGGCGATATGCTCGGTCAATAGTAAAGCAGCATTGCTAGCGTTCTTAAGCGTGTGAGAAAAGTTTCGGCTGCCGCTACGGAACCTGGAAACAGGACGGAATTCGGTTGGCACGGACTCCCTGGCTGCCCTGGCGCCTCTGCCCGTCACTTTAATTGCGACGCTGCTACTTGTAGACGATTTGTAGTCGGCCACGTCAAAACAATGTGCAGATTTACGAGCAATGTAACGGTTTATTGTGTTCGGTGTAGCGGAGGTTGCCTCAGCCACCCGTGCTGTGTATTTTATGCTAGAACTCCGGGTACCAAGCTCTGGTCCAATTCTCTAAACCCGCAGTTCGCGTATAGCTGCGGGTCGGTCCAAGTAGGGATGGTTGCGGCTTTATCTTGTCGTCCTTAATCGCATGCGAACACGGTTTCAAAGACCGCGTATCTCGGCCACGATCGCGCAGGTGTATATAGCCGCTAAACTGGAAGATATTTCCTCTTAGCGTCTTTCTCAATTTCCGTTCGGTTAAAAATGCGACCGAGGCGTTGGATTTTGACGCAACCGTTTACCAGCTCTCGGCCTTATTTTTCACGCATGACGTACCGAACACCTGGCATTTTTCGACGGACCACAGTAACGCGAGGTCGGTAACTTCAAGCGTGCGCAAAGGGACCGTGTATTTGTAAACAAGAACCGAGTAAATGACCTTTCGAACTTGGCCCGAAGTTGCGTGTAGTTTTAATGCGTCTCCTTAGGGCTTTCTTTTCGGCGAGGGCCGGCGTTGGCCTTTCGCCCCTATTAACGAGTTTGATCTAATAACGCGTAACAAACAAGTATACGCTTGTCGAGCATTACCGGTTATGTGGGAAATAGTACACCCTACTGCCGGTTTCCTATATGCTCGTCTCGGTGAACTTAACTTGTCTTCTTCTGAAACGAACCGTTAACGAAAATCGCATTAACATTCACAGATTCTCGTGTAACAATTGCAACTCCAAGCTCTGCCATCACGCACGGGGATTTTAGCCATTGCGACGGGCTTCCTGAAGAGTTTGTTCCCGGCGAAATGAAGAGAGATCCCCCGGTCTTGTGCGCTGGTTGCAGTCGGCCGATTTATGACAAGTACTACATGTGGGTGGACCAGCGCTCGTGGCACGAGGCGTGCGTGCAGTGCAGTGTGTGCATGCGACCGCTCCAGGAATCGTGCTACACCAAAAACTGCAAGCTGTACTGCCAACAAGACTACAAACAGTAAGTTAAATTTGCCATGCCTGCAAAATGCAGGTTGACGACATAAGCGCGCGCGGAGAGAGTCGAGTTGCCGATTCCATTGTTTGCGACATTGCCACTGTGTCTACTCTAACGCCTGTGTCATGTGTTGAGATGAGCATCCCAGGAAAAGATAGGCACCGGCGCGTAACATCGAACAATACATTCTATTATTTCGACGTGGGTGGTGCGGAGGGGTTGCAATTGTGACGTCACAGAGGGGATTATGTAGGAGTTAGCGCATCTGTGAGACGGCTACGCGAGTTCAAGACCTTCAATTTAAACGAAAGGTGGACAGAGAATATCTCGAAATACCCAACATCTAATCTTCATTTCCCCCCACACATAACACACGATAAAAGGATTTTGTATAACACACGCCGTTGTATGGCTACCGCCAAAACGTGATGTCGCTTCTTGTTAAAAACCAGCGACTGATTGCTATTTAATGAGTTGCATATTGTTAATGGTTTCCTCGAACTTAGCTGGCATCTTCCGTGCCACTAACAGCTGATATATCCCCTCGTCCATATCGCTGAACACTTTTTAAAGGTCAGACGATTGTAAGTATTACATTTGCGAATAGAAATCTTAAAATTAGCGATTTTGGGGGGGAAAGTCCAAGCGTAGCGAGAGTTGTCCTGAACGACCATCTGTTCGTGTTAGTTGACAATGCATGTACGTATGTGCAGTGCTATCATGACAGCTATTCGTGCTGTGACCACGGCCCATTAAAATCGCTATAAAACATCAATCGACAGTCGCTTTTAGTTCCGGTGCTGTATTTAGAATATTGCACAACACTCGAAAATTCTTTTTCCGCAAAGTTTTAGACAAAATTCGCCGAGAATTCAGCTATACACTGGGAAACATGCACTTGAGGTAATACTACCCACAAACTATATGACACTGCAGCGATCCGGTAACCGGTAGGTCGTCCGCGGCGGAACCTAATCTTTCCCGTTGCAACACGGTTACTGCGGTGTATGAATACGTAGCTTTCGCGGTTGGTTTAAATTCCAAGTAGGCGGGGCCGCTGGACTTAACCTACCGTGGCAAGTTACTTTGTTTCAAGGCAGCATCCTAACCGCGAGGCACGTCTCGATTTGCGGTGCGCTAACGACACGGTTATGTTGTGAAAACAGCAAATTGCTTTGAAACAGTAGTCGCCGTGACTTTGAGCGCCGGCGAAAGAGCAGTTGCCAAATTGTACACGCCCGTTGGCTCGCCTTCCCACGTTAATGCATATCTACGCGATTAATGAGTGTCATGGTTGCTCTCATTGCTATTTAAATTGTACGTTTTAGCCACCACTTGGCCAACAGTTCTCGTGCGGCTGCGTTTAACGTTATTTTCGAATCTTTAGTGATTACGTCACTTTTGGCTGATGGCATTTTTGACCTCGTGGCCCTGAAACTTGGAGGGTTGTTTAATCGCTTTTTGCGACCGGTCTATTTTTTGGCAAGTTTCGAAAGCGAGAACTACTCGTACTTCAAAGCAAGACGTCAGTTGGAGACTCCGGCGCGGACCACCCCTCTTGCTCGCATCGCTATCCCACTTTAAGCCCTCATAATCACAAAAGAAGCATAGGCCTTGTAACACGATACACCACATCTTAATTTCTCGGGGAATATACAGGAATTTTTCCTCAAGAACGCCTTAATATTTAGCGATATAAAAAAAATATTGAATATAATTATTTTACCTAACGTGAGTGTAAGGCCAGGTTAATGTTAGGAAATGGCGTTATTTGACTTATATAGTCCCTAAACGACTGATGATAGTTATAATAATGCATATTGAGGTAATAGGGATTATTCATTTGTGTTATAATCCAAATAAGAATACATTCAGTTCTACCTCCGAGTCGTGTTTTTCCGAGAATGGTACTGGGCGAGGTACCGAAATGTGCATACATAACAATGTAGATAATAACAAGACGGTCTGTTTATTGCTGGGTTTATGTTTTGCCCGATAAATTGAAGGCTCGCATACAAATAAATGCATTGGAGATGTCAAAAGGGTTCCTCTACATACGAAGCTTTTGCTTGTGCGTGCTGGAAAGCCCTTGGGCTTTCAGTTTAAATTGGAAGTGGGACCAAACAACGATTGTTGGGATTAACCTTAGATGGGTTGCCGAAACCTCAAGTATTGGGTTTCTGTGTACTTTTATTTCAAATCGTTTCTAAGACCACACCGGGTGTTAAAAGGGCGGGCTTCAGATTTAGAGTCCAGTTGCATCGGCCAAACCGCACAGGCCAAATCCTTTATCGCACTTTGGGTTTCCCAAAGGAGTTGTTGGTGCCAAGTAGGTCATTACTGCTTTTTGGCTTGAAATCTGTTACCCTGTTAACAGGCTAGCGAGCCTCGAATCGTTTAGTTGCAGTTATAAACTGGTAGGATGAACTTCGGCGACGCCCGCGAAACGTTATACGAACGGAATGACGTAATGTCTAAGAGGGAGCGTTCTGGGATTGCTGGTGTTCCGTACACGTGTCAAACCAGACATATCTGCTTCTGTCCCGGCGCAAATGGATCCTCTCCAAGTAAAACATTGAGCAGCCGAAGCTGAATTCCGAGGCTAAAACGGCAAACTAAGAAATCCGAGTTCCTTCTCATTAATTTGCACCGCAAATTCTTTTTCAGCTTTACCAAAACTTCCGGCGAGCTGTTTTTATACAATCTTGCAGTTGAAATCTCCGCGAAACGGGTCTTTTTAATTGCTTTTGTTTATTAAGTAGCCGCACCACTCTGGTTGCCTTATAAAACTGTAAACACATCAAAGTGTGTACATGTATTGACGCGGGGCCAATTCATTTTGCAAAACCAACCGGTCGACATGACAAATTCATGTTTTCCCATTTTATCCTTCAGCCTTTTCAATCAACGAAATTGCTTAACCAGTCGCGTTCCAAAAAAAGAACGGCCGTCGTTTATCGGGGTGTAAATATTCGCCGGTGAAATTGCCAAATATAAAAATTGCCCGTAACCTCAGCGCGGGGGTGTAATTTGACTAGCGCCGTAGAAAGACGACGTCAAGTAAAACTTGGCCCCCGCGAAGCGAATAAGTATCGACTGGCGGCGATTTAATTGCCTGTTTATTTTCCGCGATTTTTCGGCGACATTATATTACATCTAAGCTGTCATATTTTCGCCGAACACGGGCGAAATCGTCGCCAATTTAGTGCAGCACACATGCCTAAGTGTGGCTTCCCGCATTATTTATTAATGTGGCGGAAGGCGGTGCGCGACCCTTTGCTTTGCAACTGTATAGCGAATTTTCCCACTCGATTTCCAATCGTTCGATGACCACGCGATTAACCAAGTTAACGCTCTCTCCGCAATAAATGCCGGATTAGCAAAGGTCGGGGAGACCACTGCGTAATTATCGGCTACGAGATCGAATGAAAACCAGGTTAAAGTCGATCTCATGAAATATTCACCCTTATTTAACCGTCGCTCTTCGATTTTGGATAATTCATCAGGATTTGTTTGCGTCCAGAGTACCAACACCTCTCCAACTTCTTTCCAAAGATATAGTGGTACACAGTTTGTCATCCTTTGTCAGTTAAAATGGGATTCGTGACGCATTGCAACTGCGATTCAATGCGCGTCAATCGACGAATCTTTTCTTTTGCATCACGTGACACGGGTGTATCTTCCGTGTCGTCACACACGAATGATTTTCTCGCCGAACTTGGAATTGTCTGCTGGATCAGGAATTTCAAGTCTCCTCCAAATATTTCTACTTCCTTTTGCAGTTTGACACATTTTGAACTTTGTAACACAACTGGTACAATTTGTTTATGTCGGCTAATATATGATAAGTAATTGGGTAGATTCTTATTATTCTAATAAAAACCAAATCCACTGCCACTAGAACCTAGAGGCAGGAAAAAATAAACTGTAATTTTTAATCGATGTAGAGTTGTTAACCAGAACGGTAAAATTAACTCATCGGGATGTAGGACCAACTAATTATAATTGACTACAGTAATATGCAAATAATCGGCACCCGCGGTCTTATAATATGTCGTTTGCTTTGTGGTGGGCCGTGTGGCCAGCACTGTTTTCCATTTTTGGGGTTTTGACTTCTTGTGGGAATAGCGACAAATGTATTCCGAATAGGGGGCTTTGAATTTTTGCAGCTATCCACTGATAGCTGTTGATAAGCCACGCACTTATTGATTAGTGTGTGAATCTATGAGACATTCAACATCAACATGTTTTTTTTTTGTGTAAAACCACTCCAGTTTTATTACTTGTTAGGGTAATAGTTCAATTTGTAGAATAAATTTATCATATAAGAGAATTTCACTGTACCGAACAATGTTTGACCATAACTGAGAACACATACCACCTACTACGTACAATACCAGGAATGTGGCATCAACTGAAAGCGCTGAGAAAACCCGAATTGTATTACAATGTAAATGTTATAACTTCACGCAATTGTACGCCTTTGTTTGAGGTGCTGGTTCAAATGCAGCCTGTCCGTGCAGGTCGCGGTTAGCAAACAGTGAGATATTATCTTTGCAATCGTAAGCGAGCTTAACTGCAAATCCAATTGCGCTCGTGTCTAACCGGAAATTTCACTAGGGAAAATTTCAAGCAATCGCCTTTATTTTATCAAGTCATGGCGAAAGAATGCGTAAATAACTCGGTAGTATACCGAGAAATGGCAAGACGATGCACAAGCACCCGGTTTAATAAATAGCGATTTTTTTCTGGTTATCTGTTTCAGGCTGACACCGACGACGGCTTAGCATGTATACTTGTTCAAAAAACACATTTTTCCACACAGTTCATTCCCACGTTACGGTGCTTTTAAAACACGTCGAAGGAGAATCGTCCAGGAGATAGAATCATTCGATAACACCCAGTTCGTAAACCCAATACGAACTCCAAAGATCCTGCAGCAGACACGCTGTCTGCGAGCCAGTAGTTGCCCAAACATTAGGCGAAAGTCAATTATGACTAATGTATAATAGCTTTGGTGTTTCTCGACACCAAAGTGGGAATGAACGATGATCGTAGCGTCAGAAGATCGTAGCGTCTACTGCTGTATAAGTATGCTTTGATCTGAGCAGCCTATCCGCCTTGTAAACCCGAGCAGCTACTGTTTGAGGGTAAATATTTGCCGTAGCATCAACCCCGCGCGTCCCTTTATATGCGTGTAAACAACCGTATATATGTCATCCGCGTGTGTTTGCAGTGGTTTTTACAGTCAGAACATATAGGCTGTCCGGTGTAGTTGTAAAATATCACCTTCTCTCGAAAAATAGCTATACTCTCTATTCACTAGCCACCAGTAACAATTTTGCCCGATGTAGGACAATTCCATCAATTGATTTATATGTTGCAGCCAAAAGGCGTGTTAACCCGTCAGGATTTGTTTAATTTGTAACCCAGACGAAATCGAGCCCGAGAACCTTAAGGTACACCTTGAGCTATAATAGGGGCATTGTTACGGCTCAATCCACACGCTAGAACAAACTAGACATATTTTATTTTATGACATCACAAAACGAGCAAATAGCTTGATTTAGAGTGAGCTTCAGATCAAAGGGTCCGCCCTATTGTTTGACTTTCTCTCCTAAGTCCGAAGTTACTTATTTACATCCGGACTATCAGCATTGTGTCTGCCTAATAATGCAACCGTACTCTACTCAAACAATTTCGGAAGTCCCATCTTTTCGACGTTATTAAGCTCTTGCCTCTTGACCAAAAGAATTTGACTATAATAGGAGAAAAAATAAACGGAATCGTGAAAACTAGATTATTATGGATTTTCGCTGAAAAGCACCTGTTTCGCCGTTGTTTGTCTTGAAATTGGACTGCGCGTATAAACTTGACTCTGCCCGCTGATGCTTATCAAGACTTAAGTTCGGCTGTGGTTAGCGACTATATTTACCAACATAAGACCCATAACAAACAACCATTAGCGCCGCCGGTCGGCTAAGAAGGGAGTTTTGAGTACCGTGCCATTCACCGAGCGATTTTGGCATTCTTTAATAGTTTTTAATACGACCCATTACGCTTTTTCGATGAAAACATCATTGCTTACTGGCACTGTGTACCTGTATTAATTACTATGTTTTTGAAATGACTTAATGTGTTTTGCAACGATAAAATGCGTTATTTACAGTGCCAACAAGTGAATATGCTAGTTGGCGTTATGTTTCGTGTTAGAAAAGTTGCACATACTTGACCCTGCAGTGGTGACTATTTAACGAGTGGCTCGAATAGCTAAGCAAGTTAAATTATTAGTTCCACCGCGCAAAATATATAGCGGGATAGGCTGGTCCTTGCTGTTTTCTGCTCGGACACTAAACTGGTATTTTCCCAAGATAAGTCGTTTTGGACGAACACCTGCTTTTCGATTGTTCCCTCACGATGCCAGTTTGGGAGAAAATCTAAAGGATAGCGATTCCGTTCTTAAAAACCGGGTAAAGGCTCTTGTACCAACAGCAGCTTACAAATTTTGCCGACCGCAAATATTCAAAGGTCTTGCTCAGCGAACAAGCGAGTTGTGTATCACTGAATATCCGTACTCTTTCGACTCGTCGTGTTTTCGTCCCAAACAGTTCTCAACACGACCCGGAGGGGCGGATTTTGAAACGAACAAGCGTCTTTATTCATCGAGGCATAATGCATGGAATTGTAACTTAGTAGTAGAAAAAAAACATGAAGCCGAAATTTTTCACACGAAAGTTGTTGAACCAGAAGCACCTGTTAACTGCAGATGTTTCTGCGGACCAAATTGTTTCCATAATCTGGCATGCATAAAAACACATTTAAAAAAACGCTGGTTAACAAAACGATAGACGTGGGCAGTCACCAAGACAAAGTGAATAATTTAAACAGAGCTTAAATTCTGCAAAAAATACATAAACATGTGTTCTTACCGGCCAAAGTGTTAATCCCGCGATAATCTCTTTACTAAGTCTATTTTAAATATAGAATTCTGTATGGAGCACTAATAATTCGAAAAAACGTCCGTTCACGCATAAAGACTCCAATAATTATTCAGCACCGGCTTAGCTCGGCTGCTCGTATGGGGAGAATTATTACAGGTTGCTTTCCTTTTAGATTCGTTGCGCTATGTCGTTTTGATTAGGTGAACGATTTTAAACTGACTCCTCTGGCAGAACGCCCGGACCCCGCTAAAACAAAAACGCCACCGAAAGTGTAGTAGATTACACAAGATCGTCATCTAGCGCTCTCGTCGTTAAAATACTTAAATGTATTAAGTTGAGAAATCGCGCTACCGTATTCTGCATAATGCATGCGGGACCTGTACACAGTTACTTTAAACTGTGTCCGCTTAAATTTGCATTGCATTATTGATAGGCGACGCGGCTTGGCGAACGGTGGGCGCGATAAATATTGCAAAGTAGCAGTGGTATGGCTGCATCATAATCGCTGCCTACGGGAAGTTTCGTACATACTGGCCAACGTAAACATTACCCTGGTCTAAATAATGCATTTCTATTAAGCTAAAAGTACCGGTAATGAGTGGCGGGCAAGACTCCAATCAGCATCGCAATACCCACCACGTCGGGCGTGTCATATTTTGATGGAAATACTACAAGGGAAATATTCCAGTACAACCGGGTTTATCTGCCGCTAAAGAATACAGGGCAGTGGTTTTCCGTTCGAAAATAGAAATTATAGACAAAAAATCAGCTTAAATTGCAAACTTAGTAACTATGTCTATAAAAATAAAATTGTACAAAAGTGGTTAGTTTTATGTGGAATTTTGTTATGTATACCCATCGTGCAGTAGGAATTTATTACAGCTGACATGAGTATTTAAAATATTCTGTAGTTATTTGAAATGGTGAATGTTTGCAATGCTAAGATCGTTTTCTTCCACACGTTTACCCACGCACGGATTAAGCTTAGATTTACAATTCCATCGTCCGCTATTCCTGGCGAACGAGACAAGCTGACTACACTGTCTGTCAGTCAAGAAGTTTTGGTGATCGAGCGTCCTTGGCCCAAAAAGGGAGGACAGTCATTTAAATGACTCTGCGACTGTGCGTACCAGGCACTTAACGCTTAGCATCGGAACCTGAAACATCTAATTGCACATTAACCGAGGTCAAGTTCTGAGTAGCTACACTAAATCCACGCGACACATACAAACCGCTTTGCGTGATCACTTTGTTCACCACAGTAGTTTCTCCTGCTCGATTTTACCAGCTCCCACAAAATGACTTGACGAAGTAGGGAGGCAGAATCGTTCCACAATTTTAAAGTGTCGATGGAAAAATTGTGAGGAATTTCCAGTTAAATTTTTTTTCTACTAGATTTTTCGATTTGCGCAGCTTGGGTGCGGCGTTTGTGTGTTGTATTTATCCAAATATTCGGCCGCTAAGTACTGTTGAGTCACAGGTGTTCTGACAGAGTCATCACGAAGCACTTGGACTAATATCTACCTTGCCGCAGAAGTCACAACGACAAACCGACGGCCCGTGGAGCTATGTTTAATTATGGGAAGACAGCTTGATAAGACCGACGCGTTTACGTTAAGTGACCGATCAGGCACCATGTAATTATCGGTACGATTATGTCAAAAGCGTGATGTACTTAGATAGTTTAACTGCAATATGATAGCTCGATATTGAATGGCCACTTTCCTGTGTGTAGTGTTGCACATTTCAAGCATTAAAATTAGCATTACAAGTCAGTCACGTTTTTCCAATTTCCCACCCAATGTGCAAATTGAAAACCGACGGCGCGCTAAGTCTTCATGTCCAATCACCGAGTACAGAAAAAGTAGAGTTTGGGAGTTGCGTTCGGGTTAAACGAATGGCCGATGCAGGCCAATAAGCTTGTTTCAGTAAAGCATCACTGGGATATCAAAATATCGCGCTTCGCCGGTTCAATTTTAACTGCCCCCAGTTACACAGTTTAATTACGATATAAAACACATTTCATACTGTTGCCTTGTTTAATTTTTATTACATTGAACGTTTTTTTATGTTACCTCCCATATGCTTTTTTCTGGGCTTGTTCCGAATACAGTTTTGTCTTTATCTGCGGAAAGGTCTGTTTTGGTATCAGATCTGATTGCATAAGTTATGCGCCGAAGTCATCTAACTTAACCAACCGTTTTTATTTATGTAACTTTTCTATTTAAACGGAAGTTTTATTTTTAAGTAATATTTCTTTTATAATAATTGGTGTTAGCGCGCCACCTTCTGGATAAGAGTCAGGTATAAATGCCAATTAGAGTACTGGTCGTATTTAGACTCGTTAAAATGTTAGAAATTTCCATTCCTATTTTTCATTCAGAACGGAAAAATATTTTTAAAATAGTGTTTTACGCTTCCAACATCCCGATTTCCGTATGTAATTTCCAAAATTTCCTTAAAAATTCCCTTTTATTATAATGTTTGATTTTTCCAGGAATTTTGTAATATGTTTAGGTATATAATGGGTTTGAGGTATATTTATATAATTTTGTGGGTGTAATTCGACCTGTATACCGAGTAATTTGTATTTGGTATATCCTGTATGGCTTGCGGCTTAATATAAGTATATCAGTAACCTTTACCTTCTAATTGTGTGTTTTTGTGGTGTATTTATCGTGCGCTATCAGAAGGATTACAAGCAAATAGATTGTGATGTAACGTTATGTGTTTCACTGGGTTGGTTTTAAGGATGTGGTTGGTTGTTGTTTCCGCAAAGCCAGGACAGTGGTTAGATAAGATTTAAACGTGACGTCATCACATAGAATTTAATATGCGATTCCCGGAATGTGTGATAAGTTTGTTATTTTGGAAAATTTCATGATTATTTGCGCTCTATGACTTAGTCGTTTCTTTTTTTTTAATTATGTTCCTGTGATAGACTGTATATTTAACCCGTAGTGTGTCGTAGTGTCGCTTTGTGTGATATTGAACTATATATAAAAGTGCGTTTACGTTAGGGCTTAACTCGACTTGTATAACAGAGGATAAAACGCCATGGCAACCTGTACATGTTTTCACCTCGCTGGGTGTAAAAATCACGTCGTTGATATTTAACCGGTTTAATACACAAATGTCGGATTAGAAATTGTAGCAGATTGAGACCATTGTCACTGTGCTGGGTCGAAAAGATAACGTACGACTTCCCGAGTGCACAAAAGTCTTTAAGGGGAGAAACACAGACGTCTGCGTGCCCGAGTGCCACAGAAGTGGACTAAAAATTTAATAAATCGAGGCACGGGTACTCAGGATCGTACTTTGGGTACTGGCGTATTTTAATCCGTCGTTTCGCTTTGAGATATCTATGTCGATTGAACACGTGCCAGTCACACTTGAGTGCACTCAGAGTCGCTTACAGAATGACTGACAAGTTAATTTAAACCTGACGAAACTGAAAGGCATTTACAACCAACACGACTTATTAGAGCTTCTGTAAACAACGGAAAAGTGGTCTTATGTCAGAATACAAGCATTTCAAAGGGGACGGGTGTTCGATATAAACTTAGACTACACTACATTGTATGGCGAAACGGTCATTGACCTTCTGAATCCAATTACATTGTCCGTAGAACTGCCTGTCGTTTTAGGACCAACAGTGGCTGCTCGTTGTCTGACAGGTTGGCACCCCCCCTTTGTGTAAATCCAGCGACTGCAGCGAACTTGCGACAGGAGAGCGTGTTTAGTTTCCGTGTCGTAGCTAGGCGACGATTGAGACGAAGCAGCCTACTCACGAGGGCAGATGTTCTGGCCTTAAGTGTCGTGACAATGTGCTTAAAACGACCAGTACAAAATATTTCGACGGCTGTATTTGCGCACGCGCGTTTTTTCCGCAGTTTAACTTGATGAACTTGCCGCCCCTTTCCCGGGACCGAGTGTTGCAGATAGCCTTTGCTTGCACTCGACATTTGAGTAACCTTTCGTGGCCTACGTCATGTTTATAAGCAAGCGTTAGAGAGATTCATAATTTTCCTTAGTCTTCCGGATCCCACGATAGGAAACATGATCACGTAGCCATCTATATAAGGGGGCGGCCCGATGACAGCTGTGTTTGTCCGTTCCGATTGTAACCAAAGCTTGTTTGGTTGCCGTGTTTGCCGTTCTTAAAACCCAGTCACTTAAAAGGCTTCGCCGAAATAAATGCACCGCCGAATATTAGCGCAGTTGGACGAGGAACGTGCTTGTTACAATATACGACCACCTTTTAAGACATCATTTTACGGAACTAACTTTTAGCCTGCTGTTTGGTTCACGCCATGTACACACGTGTACATTAGAGCTTAACTTAACTACTGTTCCACTGTTCAATAAATGTAATTAAACCATTTGTAATCCCGTAGCGCGTGTGCTAAATATACTGCATATTGTGATATAAGCGGACGCATTGAGTTTTAATGAAGTTAAAATTACAACTTGGCCTATGTCTGCTTTTCCTTCGGGTTTAGCCCATTAACCCGTCATATATTATCCGCCCGTGGCCTTCATATAACCCAACGAGCTATAAGGGCACAATTAACGGTCAATTCCGGTTCGCATTTATACTACAACTGATCAATCGGCACTCAACAGCAGCGGGGAAATGAACAGATGTGCCCGGCACCTTTATTTCGCTGCAAAGTTAACAGAGATCTTTCAGCCTAAACAGCGATACAATAGCGCCGTTTCCAAATTCGGTAGCGTAGCGCAATGAAAACTAAACCAAAATATTTTCAGTATTACGCCTCGAAAGGGCACGCGTCCGACGCTCAGATTCTATTCAGATGCATGACGCTTGAAAAAAGTTGTTGTGGTTCGGATTTTTTATTAATTTTCCGAGCGGACCCCTAAGGCAAGGGTGTATGGTTGGCGAAGTGGGTGGCGAAAAGCGCCCGGAAGTTATCTGGGGGTTTGGGGACGCCGCTACTGGGTCCAACCAACGTCCGGAACGATATTCCCACCCGTTTGTGGAATAGGAAACGAGGTGGAAAGAAACATCCGTTGAAAAGAGTAAATTCCCCAGAAAATACTGAAAACCGCTGCTCAGTACCATATAGTGGAATGAACACCAGTAGCTACATCCTCTTTCCGCTTATTTAATATCCACTGGCCTGAAACGGGGCTTGTGTGATTATATTTTTAGTCGCAGTAACCACCACAAAAATGCATCTTTTGTCTCACGAAAGCTATTGATTAAGTTATTTTAAAAACGTTGGATTTCTAGAGAATTTTAAAACCGGGAGATTTATCCAAGAATAATCGGGAATTATAAGCAGCGACGGCCATTTTGTTTGCGGCGGTAAATTGAACTCATTCTAGTTTTAACTCCTCCACTTAAATCTTGCCATGGCCTTAAAAATTCTTTGAGGGGTGTAGGTGGAAATAGCCACGAAGAAAATAACTGCCTGTTAACAATATTGCTGGAAGGGTGTGATTTGCCGAGGAGCCCCGCCATAAAATACCTGTTGGGAGCATAGAGATTGCCATAATGCCCAGTCTGTATCCTAAAAGTGGGCTTAGGCAGCGGCAGCTATTAACGGATTATTTCAAATACCGAGGGCACGTGGCGCGGATCAGAGGAAACTAGCGGCGTTTATCGGAGTGGAAAATAAGCTCGATTTCTTGTTTCGCATGGTTAATTATGAACATGGGGGGATTGGCTGCCGAGCTCTGTTCTTTGGTTTCGTGATTAAAAGCTTTCCTTTTGTCAACAAAACTAGAGATTACTTGGCATATAACAAGACCCCAACTGTAAGCTCATAATCAGAGGCGGTTACTTTGATGCTGATCTATCGTTTGCTTATGTTTATGCCACACTAAAGCTAAAATAAACAAGTGTTTGTACAGTAGAGGCGCACATCCACCGCCTGAACTCAATGGGCCTATCTATCACAGCGTAATCGCCGGAATAATTAAATTACCGAATACTTTGAAATTTTGTCTAATGCTTAGCGTGCTTTCCAGGTTACAGAAATGCAAGAAGTGTGCTGGAGTTATCACGCGCGATGAGTTTGTGAACCAAGTGAACGGATATCCTTACCACGTGAGGTGTTTTTCCTGCGACGTTTGTCACCGGCAGTTGGAGGTAAACATGTCAGATTCCTTTTATATATGACCCAACACGATGTGTCATTTAGCCTTTACTTGGTTTTGCAATTACTTAGTATTATCAATTACTATGCATGCAATAAAACAGGCTCAGCTGTTACTTAGCCCTGAGCCCTGAGTCACCGTATATTATGTCACGTTTCCTTAAAATATATATAGCCTGTGTTTAAGTCTGTACTTGATTGATGGGGCTACCGTAAGCTATATGCAAGTGTATGCAGTTCTCATTTACGCTACTCTGTACCTGATAAGGGCTGAATTTTTTTTAACGAAGGATTAAAGTGTTTCCCTAGCCTGGACACGAACCTATGACCAGTGAAACGGTCATTAAAACAGTTTTTATATGGTATGCATTAGACGGATTTCTCTAAATAATCGTTAAGTTAGCATGTTCATGATTGTGCGTCTAACAATTGCTGATTCATACAGTCGGGCGACCACTACCTCAACGATGAAATGTACAATCAAATTTGCTGTAAATCCTGTCACGATCGTGATGACGTCATACTCGACCATTATATTCGCGGCGAAGACGATTCGGCGTCAGATTCCGGTGAGAATTTCCGGTCGAATTATTTGTTTTGTGAATTTTTGGGGGACTTGATGCACCTCGGTGACTATTAAAACGTTTAATAATTCCATATATACTGTACTATGGGGTGATATTTATATGTTAGATGTATTTTCTATATACATTTTAACACGAAACCTATATATGTTCGGAAAATTGTTATATGTCAGGTGCATTTTCTATACACACTTTAAATTTTATTTAAATTAATCGTCTTACAAACGATATGTATTTACAAAAAAACTATTTATTTAATTCAGAAAAAAGCGACGATGACGTATTCGCGCAACCGACGATGCATATGCAGGGCGGAAAGCACTATTCAACTTACCCCGGTAAGTACTTGGCAGACTGACTAACGAAGTGATTTCCGGCTGTTGAATGTATAATCACCCCGCCTTGAAAATGAACCGAATCTGCCCTTGTTGTGTGCGATTCTATTCTGCGAGTAAATATAGATGTAAAGTGCGTGTCTGATCTCGGCAGGCCAGCCTCACCACTTGGGAATAATGCGCGGGAAAAATGGAAGCAAAACCTCGCCGAGCGACATGCACCACGGCTCGGTGTCGGGCGACGGAAAGCGGTCGAAAAGACCGCGAACCATTCTGACAACTTCCCAGCGACGGAAATTCAAAGCCTCTTTCGAAGTGTCGCAGAAACCGTGTAGAAAGGTAAGTGCGTTGTCCGCGACTTAAAAAATTTACGATTATTTCAGTATTTGGTGAAATAAGTTGTTTTTTTTGGTGAAATAAGTTGTAAAATTCTATTTACTTCATAGGCTTCTTACATATACATCGTTGCATTTGAGCAACTGCACCAAAACAACTTAAATTATTAGCGTCAAATAAATGTATAAATATCCAGAAATTAAATAATTATCCTTAATAGAGACTGTGTCACTGCGTAATTAGCTTCAAGTCGGACGGACAAATTCAACCTCCAAAATAGCCTAATTAACTTTTCTTTAAATACCTGTGATAAATAATAATCATTACGCGAAATTATTGCGACTCGGCACAGCGAAACTTTCTAATTGTGGGAAATTTAAAAAATGGCGCCGCAACTTGTATCAAACCAATAACCCAACTTATTTCTAGGTGCGCGAAACCCTAGCAGCCGAGACTGGCCTCAGTCCGAGAGTCGTACAAGTATGGTTCCAAAATCAAAGAGCCAAGGTAACATGTTATGCTGTTTATTAATAAAGAATGTTGCTGCTACTTTGTTCTAATTCATTTTACCGTGCGCCATTTTTACTCTGGATTTGTTTCGAGTTTTTTTATTTTATGGTTTAGTCGTTAGTTTTGTTTTTCTATTTCGGGAGTGCCATTCGTGGTTCTTAAAATGGAGTTCGATGGGAATATTACTTGCAAAATAACGTAGCGGGATTACTCAAAATGTAGTAGATTTTATTGCTGAATATAAGACATTTAAGAAAAACGCAACGCGCCTGTCTACCGTTTTTAACGATTCTGGTGACAAATAGAAGACCGCGAAATCTGTCGTCTATCCCACGTTTTATCATCTCCTTATATGAGTCGTTCGCATATGAGAACCTAACCGTTCGGTCACTTTCAAAATAGATGAAGAAACTGGCCCGGCGCCAAACACAGGGAGATTCCAACGCTCAGGGTGGTTCGCGTGGTGGCGGTAGAGCGCGAAGAAAGAAAACAAACGACTCCGATTCAGAAAGTATGTTTAATGTCAAATTATATTTTGTTTGCACTAGTTTGGCCGTGATCCGTGACCAACACCTTATACTCTAACTCTAGTCACCGACATTAATTCTGTTTGACTGACAGAAATATTAACATAAGCGTACGGGTTTTCTATGATATTATTAAAGCGTAAAAGTCATCTAAAGGACCACAATGACTCATTGAATAAAACATTTTTTAAATGGTGCAATAATATTTTGCGCATAAACCTAGTAAGAAGGTTTTATTTAAGATTCTACTAAGAAAAACTACAGCTTTTACAAATGCTATAAAGTGCATAATTTGTAAAGTTTGGTATTTTAATCCATTGCAAATGTGTTATAACGTTTTGCTTGTTTTAGATGAAATTTCGAGTCCTGGTTCATACACCTCCATGCCTACTCCCCACCACACCTCGCTCTACCACGACACCTACCGGTCGCCAAGCAGTATACAAACTTCACCTTCAAATGCCGGCGAAGCGAGCAACTTTTATGGCACACTACCGCCACCGCACGGTAAGGAAATTAATGTGAAGAGGATAATACTAGATTTTCAATCGCAATTACCAACATTCGATCGCCTTGTTTGAATTTGGCTAAAGAAACATTGAAACATATTTTTTTTAATATTGTAACTGTATATTTCCTTTTCATTTTATTCTTTATGCAACTTTTGCAGATCCTTCGGAATTACCCTATGACGATTACGAAATCCATCGCCTTGACCAACCGGGAACCGTTCATGACACACCCTGTGTCGTCATCGAACGTGACGTCACCTATTGACCTTGAATCCCGGCTACATATCAACATACGGGAATCGGGAATGGGCGACTATAACAACAACAGCGGGGTGCTGAACCCCCCAATGTCGTTAGAGGGGGAATTACCTATGATGACTTCGCCACGGGATAGTTTCCAAAACTTTGCTCCTTCCCAGCAAGTCTCTCGTCGGTTTGAAGGGCAGACGACGGCGGACACAAACCCGATAGACCGACTTATGTTCATGCAAAATACCTTCTTTAGAACATGACTCAAACTTAGGGAATTATTCTGATTTCTACGGCCCTCGCCCGAAGAACAACCATTATAGTATTTATAGAGACTTCTAATATATTACTTTTTATTTCTATAGCATGTTTCGGTTGGAAGACCGAATCCTATGGGCGCCTGCCACTGTAACGTTCTCATTATCTCGTCACACAAGTTTTATGCTGCTAAAAGTGTACACCCTTGCTCATGGGTGCAGCTATTCATAGATTAGGTTGGTCAACGTTTATTATGTGTAACCTCCTCTAAGGTTGTTGCGGGCATTTTAAATCGCGCTTGGTCAGAGGGAAGGTTGCAATGATTAGAAAAAGATATACCGTATACCCCTCAAAACTGCAAAATGAAATAAATCACCATAAATGCAGTAATGCCTTCAATACTTGAACTGTGAGAGTTATGTCCTGCGCTCGTGAATGGGCCAGGTATGTCGTGTGAATTCTACTAATGCGCGGCAGCTTTTTCAATTTGCACAATGTCGTGCTACTGTTGTTCAACTCAATTAAAGTACTCCTTGTCGAACTAGTTTTGATATATAATGCTGGCGTTATGGTCACTTGTTATACATTACATCATATAGACATAAAACGCGAACTGTAAATGACTTAATTCTGAAACAAAATAAAATCGACTTTGTAACTGTGGTATTTTGGACACGTTCGTTTAAGTCGTATAACATAAAGAGGAGTAAATATTTGATACTATAGTTAACTAGTCCTCTATTTTTTAATTTGGAAATATGCAAAAACTAAACATGGTTTTTAATTCTGGAAAAATGCGAAACTAAACATGCTATAAAACGAAGCAAAGCGTTTGTTGTTTGAAGAAACCCTTTCTTACTAGAAAAAAATAAGATTATACTGCTATGTTTTATATATTCAGGGCTTCCATTATTACAGATCTGGAACCAAAATTAAGCAGTCAGAAAACAAAATCCCAAGGTAAAATCCGGCTAAACTATTCAGGACATTATCGCGAAAGAGCCAAATGAGGACCTAAGTAAGAGATTTGTACGTTACTTGAAAAAATAGAAACCGTTGTTTCCTTTATAAGTATAATTTAGCCTAAAGATACGGAATTTTCAGTGCTGTGTCGAGGTTCAAAGGTGGGTGGTCGCACCAACTAAGATTAACACTCGTGTTGAGCCATAAATCTACCCCTACACGACCGAAAAGCAACAAACAAACGCATAGTAATCCTTCTTGTTTATTTGATAAGTTCTAATTCTACCGCACATTGCATGGCGTAATTCTCAAGGGTATCAACAGTATTTATTGCGAGCTAAAGGAGAAATTTTCGTGCTAAACAACTTTGTGCGTCCCTATATAACCGAAGGGTTTTGGGATCGCAACTGGTCGCTAGAGTCGGTTGTTATTTGTGCACACTTGGGGTACACTAGTGAATAAATGGGTTCTACTAAACCTAAAAAAACAACGTTTCAATCATATAAAACCTTTCACCACATTGTCGGTAAACCAGTGACCTGACGATTGCCTGTATGAAAGCACAACTTGCGTGTTTCCATCCACGGCGATAAAACATGTGTGTACGAACGTATACATAAAAATTGACAAGACAACTGCCCTATATTTCTTGGGGTTACACGGGATATCAAAAGAGTATTGATAATTGCAGTTACTCTTCTCTACCATAAAGACTCTTCAAAGCATGGTTAGGAAAATTAAATCAAGGTGTGAAACAAAACCTATGGGTTAACTTAATATTAAAATTGTAATATGGCTGTATTGTGATAAGTTAAAGATCATTTGGTAGACTTTGGACGTAAACTAACAAAGTTAAGATAGAAATACATAGTAAAATTTAACACACAGGTTTGCTTTTTAAGAAAGTTTTGAATTCTTGCATGGTTATATCATCATAAGTGTAAAATAGTAGAGCACGGGTAGTTAAATTTTTTGTAGATCGATTTTGCTACTCTATACAAAAACAAAAATTAAATATTGTTTACAAAGATAAAATAGTTTTAGAGAATTTAAGTCATTGCATATTGCTGAATTTATAGGATGCTCGGCAAACCTAATGCACAGAATAGTAATATTGTTGTTTGTTTTTCAGGTGTGCAACTACTGTCTTATAGATTTTTTTGTAGAATAGGCTAATGTGTTTTTTTTTATCAAGAAAAAAAATAGCAGTAACCATACATTAAGTTCTGCAATTTTTAAAACAATTAGAAAAATAAATGTTAAAAGTAGTGTTCTTTTAGGCTATAAATTTTTCCCACATTGACTGAGTAGTTCCTTTTCCACAAAAGTAAGACCATCGCCAGGCATAGGGCTGGGAATAAGGGGGGATAACCAAGCAAATTTCCAGTTATTCCCAAAGGTTGATTTCATATTCTCAGTCAAGCCGAGATTATATTTAGCACCCAACCCCTTGGCTTCTTCGTGTGTCGTCCTTCCTCTAAATAAAGTGAACAGTTTAGCTGATGTAGTTTAAATGTTAATGCAACTAGGTAGTAGAAGATTCGGTAGTCAGTCACAGGTTTAACGGATCATCTTAACAGTGTTTGTTTCCTTTGCCAGGACACTAATAGGACTTTGCTTGAATCCAGTAAATTGATACATTTAACTTAAACTTACATTTTATACAACACACTGCAATAGCACTGGTAATTGGAGCTAGTCATAATGAACTATATTGTGTAATAAAACACAAACACAGATAAAATAAGTTGAAAGAAAAACACCATTCTATTCATAGAAGTTCTGATCTTCTCACAGTTACTGAACAGAATTAAAATGAACATTTTATAAAATCCATAAAAATCATAAATACTGGTCTGGTGGTGTGACATAGCAGTTAAGTATGAAGTATATGCAAGCTGGCAAATTAGGTGGATTGTTTTTGTTGGCAAGGTAATAAATACATGTTTTCTAGTTCCAGTGGATCAAAAATGTATGTTTAAAAATGCAATAACTACTACTAACTGCAATGCAATGAATGAAATAATCACCTGAATGGTAGGACATCATATTCTGATGATTCCATACTATGGAATAAATCAGCTATCCTATTTAAACACTTACTTTAGTGTGTTCCGGATATGAAAAAGAATGACTGCAGTGCCGTATAGGAACGCTAGTATGCAAAAGGATGAGAAGAACGCCATCGCCAGTGTTTCACCTTCAGCAACTCCAAAGATCCAGGCCAACAGCGGCATGAACATTGTTAATAATGTCCTTAAATAAAATTGAATAAGTTAATAGACCAAACTGTAGATTGATTTAGGCTATGTGAAAGATTTAACTGGGCACCACCCATTTTTAAATTTTAAATTAAAATTTTAAGACAAGATTGATATTATTTGAAAATGCTATATGTAATCTAAACAGCAGTTAAATTGAGCCTTTTTCAATGTGTTTGTAAGTAAAAATATTTTATAAATAGTTTACAATCTGCTTGATTTAAATGATGGTAAATATATAAGTTGGTTTCCTTTTAAACAATAATATTGAGCAGTAAAAGGTATCTTTACATCAGGTACTGGAATATAGTTCATTACTCATAATAATCATCCAATTTATTACTAACTTTGAACCGAATGAATGGAAAAGCTCCCACACAAAGTCCATATTTAGCAAGTTGGCATACAGCAGAGCGAACCACATGTAGAATGCCATAAGATGAAAATATCTTCTAGTACGATAACCGACACAGTTTGAGCCAATGATGCAGTGATGGTCACGTACAAGCACACATTGCTCGCATTGAAAACAGTGGAACGACCTTAGTAATTAAAGAAAGGAGTATAATAGAACCGGTTATTTATTTTTATCCATGTGAATTGGAAATCACAAGAAAGGTTAATTTTTATAATAATGGCAATCGTCATATAACAAGGGCAATCGTACAACCTAAAAATTAAGTCAAGACAGCAGCTTACCTTGGTGGATAGTTTGCTTCACATTTCCAGCAAAATCGCCAACCTGGCTTTAACATGCTTGGCAAAATTAATGATCCGGTACCAGGATCAACCAGAACAAATTTCCACAGTGAGGCAATTGCATTGAACAGTATCCAAGTACCTAGGATGTGTAAATTACAAAGTTTTGGTAATTGATATCAATACTGATATATTCTCAATTGAAGGAGTACTGGTATTTACAATCATAATAATGTTTATTCGATCGCTAGCTAGTCGGTTGTGTCCTTGGGCATGGCACCAAAAAGACATTGCCTGAACCTAGCGGATTAATGGTTTCTATTAATTAAGGAATGCATCATACACAACACACTGCAATAGCTTCAATAACCTGGCGGTGGACGTGAAATGATTTGTGTTAACCCCATTGGTTTTCCCATTCACAGGGATAAACATGAATATCCTATTCTCCTAATTTTTACCCCCCGAAATATACCCAACATCATATTTACAAAGGAAAATCACAGGGAACATCTAGGTTCCAAAAACATTTACAGCAGTTTTAACCATGTCCATTGCTTAAGTACTCAGTACAAGTAGTACCGGTAGCTTGTCAAACGATCAGCCGAAAGATTGGGGGTTTGAAACCAATTGTTCGCTACTGGTACTTGTAGTAGATTGTAAAGTAACAGACACTGTTAATGGTACCGGTAGTTGATTGTGTTGTAACAGACGCTGTTGAAAATTAAACAAATATATCACACAAAAAACTAAAGCAATAAAAAGTTACTAACCGGCAACAATATGAAGATTTTTTCCGACTGAACTGCTATCTTCATAAATTCTCGGCAATATTACAAGCAGTTCAAACAAATAAACACCACACATAAGAATATGAACGACAGTGATTACAATTTTATCCAGTCGAGTCTTTAAAATACATTTTCGCCTCTCTTCCATATTTCCAAGGTAAAAACAGTCCTATATATTTTTAAACCCACTGTACAAATAATATTAAAATGGTAAGTAGTATCAGAAATAGGCCTAAATCAACACATAAATAATACATTAACAAATAGGGCCGGCCTGACACACCGTCAAGTAAATTAATAATACATGGCTATGTAAAATTGTGGAGCAAGCAACGCTTTATACAATTTATTTTAGTTTAGTCTATTTTTATTTACCGTACCGTAGTTTAATAAATGAAACTGAATTGTGCCTGGAAAATCTATTTTCTAAACCAGGGGTTCCCAAACCAGGGGTCGCGACCCAAAATGGGGTCGGAGTGATAAGTAGGTGGGGTCGCAAACAGGTCATGGGGTCGGTGGGGTCAGTGAGGTATGGTAATAATGGATGTACAAAACATCTAAGATTTGACAGACCATGTTAAATTTAGCAGTTTGTACCATGGCTTACTGTAAAACAGGCTTATATGGCATCACTCTAACTAAGTCTGTACTTATGCTATCGAAAATGTAGGTGCTTATTGTGACATCACTGTTTGATTGTTCATAATGGAATGACACGTTGTTGATTTGCAGAGTTGAATTGTTTGTATGTACTTTGCAGCAAAGATAGTTTGCTATCAGTAGGCTGACAAGTATTGGAACTAATATTTAATTTAAGTCCAGTGAAAGAGGCTCTAAACTAGTCCAAAGTTTCGTGAAAAAATATATATTGACCTTGGGTCGCACTGGACACTTGAAAGTTGTCTTTGGGGTCGTCCTGAGAAAAGCTTGGGAACCCCTGTTCTAAACTATGAAGCTACTCAAGTAACAGTACCAGTTCGGTTTGTTTTTAAATTAACATGCTACGATCTATCACTTGGTGTCGTAGTGATCAGAATATTTCACATTCATAAGTTCTTTGAGTATTTTACGGTCGTGTGGCCAAATAATTAACGCGAGTCGCGACCGATACAATATACCGACTCTTATACAAAAAAAAACGGTCTCAGTGACGAGCCCATTATGGGTTCGAAACTTGGTTCGGTAAAAAAATCTTTGAGCATTTTACGGCCGTGTGGCCGAATGAAAAACCAAAGGCGACACAATATACTCTTAAATATGACACCTTAAATTCAGACACATATGTATTCCGACATCCTAAACTCCAAAACTTGAATTTGGACATTAGCTGGTAGGCCTAGTATTGCGCTAATGTTTAGCTGGTTATTAGCTGGTAGTATTGGCTGGTCATTAGCTGGTAGTATTGCGCTAATGTCCACAAATATTAAATGTCAAGTTTCGTCCGGCCCGGTGGTCTAGCGGTTAAGTGCGTCGCCTTTCAATCGAAAGGTTGCAGGTGCGAAACTGGTCGCTAGCTAGTCGGTTGTGTCCTTGGGCAAGGCACTTTACGGACATTGCCTGAACCCAGCGGATTAATGGGTTCTACAAAATTGAAGGAACGTGTCTATCATATACAACACACTGCAATAGCTCCGTTAACCCGACGATGGGCGCGAGGTGATCTGACGATTGCCCGTGTGATAACCCCCCTAGGTTTTCCCATTCACGGGGATAAACATGAATATCCTATATCCTAAGTTAATTCAAAGAAACTGTATTGTTATATATATATACAGCACAAATTCTATCATAAAGAAATCATAAAGAATATGTTGCAGAAATATTTTCCAATGCCGTACCGGTAATAAATATTTTCCTAAACCTTACGGCTATCGCGATATGAATGTATACTGTATAGAACACTTGTTGCTGTGTGTCAAGTTTACTTATGTGGACACACATGATCCGACAGGGATGACAAAATTTAATAGGATATATCCCATTTTTTTAAATTTGCACGCAGCAGAACCACTTTTCAGTGCTGGTGGCACATTTGTCTTTTCGGTACCGGGTTCAGAGGGATTTCCATCTTTTTGTGCAATTATCCACTAATGAAAACATAATTTAAAATTGCCAACAATAAGGCAGCCTATAAGCACATATAATCGACCTCATTTAAAAAAGTGGGTAAAATGGAGCACGTGGGTAAAATGGGCCCCTTCCAATTTTCAATATATTTTGAAGAATAAAATTTGCTGCGAGAACCAGTGTCAGTGTCAGTATATTAAATTATGGAATCTCCAAACCGAAGTTTGAGCGGGAAATCACCAAACTCAATGTTTTCTGTAGTTATTTCGGTTTGAGAAGGTCTGAATATAAATTTGCAATTTTTGTTTTCTGCTTATATATAATAGAGAAGATTAAATACTAAAATAACTTTTACTGTAGTTAAATAGAACTATATAGCCTAGACCTACTTTTACTGGTAGTAATAAAACTTATTTTTTAAAGATTTGTTTTAGAGATTTTAAGTCGTATGATGGCACTTGTCTAATATGGGCCCCCATGCGTTCATTTGGTAACTAACAGGGCTAGACTTAGCATTAACAGTACTAAAGGGCTAGACTTAGCATTAACAGTCATATTATGTGTTTCACAATAAACTAAAGGGGTTTTCTTAATGCTATTAATGACATGAATTGATAGTTATGCTTCCACTAAAGTAGCAAGGTGTTATTGCATTAGCATACTAGTAGCTGTGTATTAAATAAAAAGTAATTGTTGTAATCCAAAGTCTTAAATTAAAAAAAGAAAACTACATCATAAAAAGAAAAGTAATAACATTGTTTATATGGGAAGCGAATATTGATATTGTTATCTAGCGAAATGTTAATGTCGAAAACGGGCCGGGGCCCATTTTAGACTACACCCTTGTCTAAAATGGGCCACTAACGAAATATTTTTCTTTGTTGATAAAATATATTTAACAAAAATTATTAAAAAAGTTAACATGTTATTTGTGAAGTCATTGGTATTAGGTGACACCACATGAAAAACTTAAGTCCAGCGGGCTTTATAACAGTAAAAAATCCAATTTGCAATTAAAGGGCCCATTTTACCCACTCTTCCTCTATTTATGTGTAACTTACCGGTCTTATCAAAAATTTTAGCGATTTTAATCCAAATATGATGTTTAAGTTTTATGATTTTATATCCAGGATTTTCTGCAACTTACAAAACCAGGTTGCTTTGTACAAATTCAATCAAATTTTCGCTGAAATCAACCTTCGCCATGTTGGTATATTCGGAAATTTTCAAGTTTTCATCTTGATTCATTTTTGCAAGTGCGGAATTTTCTGAGATTTTCCGCCAAATCTCGGCGATGATAGTGGTGCGAGCGATGGATTAGAACAAGTTTCTACTTGGGCGATATCGCTTTCGAGGCCGGCGTTGCAGAACATGACGTTAAAATAATCTCTTGCATAAGTGTGATTCGAAGTGACGAGCCTATCATGAGTTCGAAAATTGTAACAGTGAAGAAAAAGTTCTTTGAGTGTTGTTCGGTTGGTGTGGCCGAATAGTTAACGCGACCGATACATATACAGAACCATAAACAAAAATGGTCTTGGGAATGAGCCTATCATGGTTTCGAAAAAAAGAGTCCGAAAGGTTCGAAGTATATATAAATTAATTTTGTCTTTTTCCAAAAAAAACAAGAGGTAATGCAATACGAATAATTATTCATTTGCACGTTTACACAGGCTCATGTCGTGAGTTTGAACAGCAACAAACAAACTTGACCGGTACATACACAAGTTCGCGAGACCAAGCACCTTTTAGGCTTGTTTCGCATTCATAGCTTGCTCGCGATCGTCAGCAATTTTCCGAAATGTTGTCTGCGCGAAAATATAGCACTGAGGTAACCCGGATGATGAGCACGAAGTAATTTTACGATTGCCCCTATAATGCATTTCCTCTATTTTTCTATCTTCTTCTGTTAGGACATACATAAATAACTTATTTTTTTCCAAACTTGGAAATGAGACAATAAATCAGGTTCCAATCACAGTGTAGGTAATGAGGTCGCAAGGCCATTTAATTGAGTATCACCCATTGGGAAACGCAAGAAATTTTTATTGAATTTCAAACTGCTAAACGACCGTTCACTGGTATAAGTTGTCGCAGAAAATGTGGCAAAAATTTACAACAGAAAAACATCCTTGAAATTTATTTAACATCTCCGAATCCACGCTTTATTATCACAATATATCAAAAAAGGTTCCATGACAACTGAACCCCTTACAACTGAACCCCTTACAACTGAACCCTTTACAACTGAACTGCTTTTAACTGAACCCCTTTAAACTAAACCCCTTTACAACTGAACCCATTTCAATTGAACCTCTTTACAACTGAACCCTCTTTTCAGTTAAAAGGGTTCTGTTTAAAGGGATTCAGTTGTAAAGGGGTTCAGTTGTAGGGGCTCAGTTGTAAGGGGTTCAGTTGTAAGGGGTTCAGTTGACTGGTCACCATCAAAAAAATCAACCGTATTATAATGTAATGCAGAATTATTTCTTAATAATGTCATCTGTTCGTGATTTAAGTTTGATAAAGACTTGGGTCTCTTATTAAATTTAAATCAGTATTTAGTATATATAACAAAGCTGAAAATACATACGTATATACGGTTTAACGTCAATGAGCGAAGGACATTACACTATGCCCCTAAATACGCAACTGTGTACAACGATAGTATACTAAACAGATTTAGTATACTATGGTAATATATGGTATAACATATACCTTCATGTTAGATCGTTTAAACATCTTTGTAAATACCCATTATCGATTCAGATAGGCGGTAACGTGTAAACCCCTTTTGATCACTGGTTTACACATAATATATATAGGCTTACGTCATATTGTGCAAACAGCTTGTCTCGGAACACAGACAGCTGCAAGGTCTGGGCAGCATGGTTAACATCACCGACAAGAAACACTTATTTACTCGTTAAAACAACGCACTCATTGGCTTTAGACGAATCACCACAAAGTTTTAAGCGAGACAACTTAACATTGGCTAACGGCAACTTAGGGTAGGCCTATAACGACAGTCATATTAAGCAGCCAAATTGGTTGTGCAGTTATAACTCATTTAAGTCTTTTATTTATTGCTAATAGTTTTATAGTCAGATTTAATAATTAAACGACTAGGTCACTTGGACAAACGGTAAGCAGTTCAATAATTTATGCGCGTTTACTAGCGCCACGTGCGCGTGTGTGTGTGTCTGCATTGTTGTTCCACAAATTACATTTGTAACTTAAGGATTCAGGCGAAAACGTGTAGACACATGTTTTAAATCTGACTGGTGGAGATTAAAGCCCCGTTTACACCAAACTTGCGAGCGCAGCGTACTCGGCGTAGCTCGGCGCACGACCGTTTACACCAAGCGCAGCGTTTGTCGTGAACCGATGTGTATATAATGGTTACGATCAAAATGTGAATTGAGAAGCCAAATTAAGTTTTAACAACCGATGTGCTGTTAACAACAGCAAAATGCAACAAAACATTTTAACTACCTGCACAATAGGTATCCTAATTATTACGCATGTTTATATGACTTATATAAAAACGTATAATAATATACACGTTTGCGTACAGCACTTTTGGGCAACCGCGTTCACTACTGATTAGCATATATCACTAAGCATAAACTTTTACTTTCCTAAAAGCCTAGCCGTTTACTTTTGTTTTGAAAGTTTAACACCAAGACAATGATTGAATGAACAATAAAAATGTGTTATGTTAGAAACTGAACGTAGATTGGATTTTAAAATTTATTCCTTTGTGGAAATAGGGACATCACATAGCGTACAAACAAGGAGGTTTTTCTACAGCCCCGGAGAAAAAACTCTTTGGACAGCTCGATATTTTCCATCACAAATGTTGAGCAAATTATTACAGTAAATATAGTATGTAATTTGGCAGAACCAATAGATGTGTTTACATAAATGTCTTTACAATACAGTTTAAAGGCTGTAGGCTACAAGCATATAAGTAAAAGGGTAAAATATTACCCAAATTTATGTACAAGTTGTTTAATCGCTGGTGAATTGCATGCAGCAATACAGTTTTGTTTTTGTACGACTGTTGTGTATAAGTTTAAAGATACTTAAACTAGTTTAAGTATCTATTTAAAATTAGTGTAAAGTTTGTATTCTTTTATTGAAAGCGTTTAAAGACGACTTCACCGTATCTATGGAAACCAATTATTGCCATAGAAATATATTATAACATACTCTCGCTACGCCCGTGAAATTCGCTACACGAGCGAACTTCGGCGTAGCGCAGCTTGACTTTCTGAGCGTACGCTCGGCGTACGCCGGGCGAATTATTTCTTTGTTTGTTTTATGGTCGCTGCGCTGCCGTACGCCGAGGTACGCTTGGTGTAAACGGGGCTTAACAGTGGATACGATGTTAAGGGCTGTTTGTTTAAAGAGTTACGCTACTTTTTCTCAAGCCTCCGAACCGCCCAAGTTTAATGAGAGGTGAGAGGTTGTGTCAGAATAGTTGGTCGATTGCCTTGGGCAAAGGCCTCAGAAAGTACTTTGAAAAGCAGTACTCTGTGTACTACAGACAATAGTGATAGAATAATCGATTAGAAACAGAAATGAATTGAGGAATTAGCGTTATGTTTACAAACGCATTTATAGTATTAACATTCAGCACACACGCTCACCCATTGTATGACGTAGGCGACACTTCCAAAATCAGCCAAGCGTAACATTTTTCGAGTGTTTGCATCTGAGCTGAGAGATTCTTGCCATGTCGGAAAACGTAAATGCCGAAGATAGCACTCCTTCCACCAGATTTTTAAAAGAACCAGGTGAGTAATATTGATCACTAACTACACAGGCTATTACAATACAATGTAACTATTTTGATCTGACTTGAATTAAATATGCAATAGACGCGGATAAAAGAAACGTTAGGGTTATCTAGTTGTGACAGGTTTAACGGTGAACTGATATATAAAATGGGCGAAATTTTACTAAAATTGTCGAGAACACATTAATTTAAATTCGAAATGCATACATACGACCACGACGTCGGTTAAACAGATATATTTATTTATGTTCGATCCCAGTAGTGTATGGCAAATAAATTACTTGTAACGATTGGAGCACCGATCTGATTGATCTGATAACCTTTTGATCTATTGTTTAATTCGGCGATTAGTCGACCATTTTCCATGTCTTGGCGCGTAAAGGAAGTGCTGAACTACAAAATAACGAATCGTCATTACAAATTCGTCAATAAAATATGAAATGCAATTCCGGGTAAAAATAAGAACATTTTCCATTTGCGATAGTAGTTTCCTACAATCTTTTCTCCGAAGTCACGAGGCAGCACGAGTGTCGTCACGTTTCCTCGTGCGCGCACACGCGTGTATGACAACGGCTATGTTGACTAAAAGCCAATAAGACAACGCTGTGCGCCTTTCGCTCAACGATTGGGTGGTGTCAGACGTTGCGGGAGCAACAGTGAGTTGTGCAGTCTAGAAACGAAAAGAATGTCATAACTTAAACGAGCACAGCATATAAATACCAAAAAAATAACTTGTGCCTACAGTTGATGTATAAATTTGATTCGTGAAAACTTAAGTTAATTATATAATTAATATAATAACCTAACACCCTTATTGTAATGATAGCGATGGAAATGCAGCAACAACAGAACACATCTGCAAAGAACACCCCGTACAACAAGCAAATAAATCTATGTAAGTAGAACTGAATAGCGATTTCTAAAAAGTTCGGCGAAAAGTAGAACCAATAACAAAGTTTTACACCTAAAAGTTCGCGTGTACAAGTGATTATTAGGAAAACAAAGAGCAAGAATTAGTGCAATTTTACTTGGTGAGAATTCACATGTCCAGTCTGCTGCAGCATAGTGACTATTTTTAGATGTATCATCCCAAAACATTCTGTATTAATGCTGTTACCCAAACTAAATAACAAGAACAAAAAAAGAAAAATCATGTATAAACACAAGTGTTTTTAATAATAGTACCTAATAAAAAAAGAGTATAAGAGTTAGGCCAAGCACTTAGGTCTGTTTTGCAACTGAGCAATATGAGAGCATTACACAACTTACACTTGTTTTATGTAAACCGTATCTTTAGACAATGGATGTTTAATTGCTTTGTTTGGTTATTTGTTTTTTAGCAGTGTAGTTCAGATTAGGCTTTAAACAAGTTTGTGTAGAGAAAAACTGATAAAAATGCAGAAAGAAACTAATAACCGAGAGCGTGGAAACCAACCCTACAACAACCAAATAAATACATGTGAGTGTTAAAATTGTATTGTAAAAATTAGACCTCACAAGCAACCATTTGGAGAGACTAAGCTTCAGTAAATATTGATCTGTGTCACTAGTTATTTCAATGCATGAATTTTTACCCAAAAATCTTTGAATGTTGATAATAAAAATGTATTTACAGCTGGAGATGATGCTGATTACGGGTGTTGTGGTATCTGTCTCTTGATTTTGTCGGGTTTTATTATCCTTCTAACTTTTCCAGTTGCGATCTGCATGTGTGTCAAGGTAATTGTATTTTTTGTATCATTTTTAGTAAGTTATTCGTAGTTTATTTTTCTAATAACTGTAGTATGGTGTAGGTTTAATGTTATTTACATGATGTGTTATTTTAAATCCCTTTTTTCACAAAATTAATTGCTAGACAGTCATCACGTGCAAAAAATGAAAACATTTTATTTTCAGGTTGTTCAAGAATATGAAAGAGCTGTCATTTTCCGACTTGGACGTCTATCGAAAGGTGGTGCAAAAGGCCCAGGTATAAATGTATATAATTATTCAAATTCTATGTTTTTAATTTTACCATAATGTGTTTAGGTATTTTCTTTGTTATACCATGCACCGATGAATACCGTAAAGTGGATCTGAGGACTGTGTCATTTGACGTACCACCGCAAGAGGTAAATTTACATTTGTCATCACACATAGACAATTTTAATTTGCCAGGAATGGAAAAGGACATCCTCATAATATTATGTTTATGTTGGTATCATTATATAATTCAATTTTAAATGTAAAAAAATTGTTTAAGATCGCTCCATTAACCTCAACAGTTTTGTCCCTGCTACCTCCACTCACTAGAATAAAATTTATGCTAATTACAATCAGGGATGCTATATTTTGCAAGCATTGTTTTGTTCAATGAAGGGCTATTTTTATATTTAAAATCTGCATAAATGGTTTTCAAAGCAGCATTCTTTAGGATGCTTAACCAAAAACTTTTTAATAATTTATAGCAGCTTAACGATGGCTGTTGAAAACATTTACAGAGCTTTTTACCACCCTGTTTACGAATCACAGCACTAGCTTTATACCAGGAAGAAAAATGTAGGAACCCGATTGCATGTATAAAGTATTACAATAGAATAATATTACAATAGAAATAGAATAATTAATGCACTAGTTTACCCAACGCTGGGATAAAAATAGTTTTACTACTTGAAAAACGTTCCATTTCTCTACGAAATGAAAATAAGGTTGTGCCAAATGAAAGTACCTCATTGTGTTGTTTTATTTTTTGTAGATCCAGACCAAAGACAGCGTGACAATATCTGTGGATGCTGTGGTGTAGTACAGAGTGCAAGATGCCACCATGAGCATTGCAAATGTGGAAAACGCTGACGGTGCTACTCGGTTGCTTGCACAAACCACACTGAGAAACATGCTGGGTACAAAGAGTCTTTCCGAGGTTCTTACCGACCGAGAAGAAATCAGTGCAGGAATGCAGGTACGATTTTTAAAGCAGTAAATTACTGCACCATACAATCAAATGGGTGCAGACAATAAATAAAGATTACCAATTGTGTAATACAGGACCAAGAAGTCAATAAATCAGTAAAATTAAGTTGACTATAAATCTATAATTAATTTTTTGAGTCGACTGTAATTAATTTTTGATTAAGTTGCACAACCCATTTAATAAATCATTTCCCCAGGTTGGTATGGTAACTACCCAACTACATATCTATCTCTCAGTGAGTCCATTTAATCGCAAAAGATAAATTTACACAGTTACACAGTGAATTATTGAATGGCCTTTAACAAACAGTGCTAGCAAAGTAAACATTAATAAATTTATGATCTATTTTAAAAGTCCTAACACAAATAACTCATTTATTTCAATAGGCTAATTTTAAACTACCCATTTTTAAGAAAAAGTATATACATTTATAAAATTATATGTATATAAACCCCAAATACATGATATGTGTGTTTTCGTACATAACTATGTAATGGTGTCTATGGTTCATGTATGTACTAAAATAATTTTGTGTTTCTTGTACCATACTGCAATTTGTGTTATATTAGTAGCCAAACCATTGCTTTTATTATCCTTTACCACAGCTTTCCCAGTCCCAACACAATTACACACACCTGCCATGGCTTATCTCACTCCCGTTGTGATATCTAATGAATATTTCATTTCAGGCCACATTGGACATAGCAACAGATCCGTGGGGAATTAAAGTGGAGCGTGTGGAAATGTAAGTAGACTGATGTTGTATGATTGCTTTTCTGCTTTCCATTCTATTATGACACAGTTAAGTTTAGTGGTGCCTAAATAATCAAGAAACAGAAAGGAAATAAGTTATTATTGATTAAAAATGTCTCTCTCTTTCTCTCTTATATTTCCCTTAACCATATAATTCAGGGTTTATGCTTTTTTATGGGATTATCAAACGGTATGGTTCTATGCCGTTTTAATATTTGGTTGGTGAATGGTGAAATATATATAGAATTTTTGGTTGATAAAGCTGCAAGGCCACGGCACTGATTCATTTAACACACACAACTGCTTATTGCTTTATAATTCAATAGAACTGTTATTTCAATCAATACTCTGCCTTGGGCTATGTGCTGTATTCTTTGAACTTAACATTGGTGATGGCCATTTTTTAACCCAGGGGGTTCTATTGGATTATAAAGCAATTGTACATAATGTCCCTACAAAACACAACACACAATTGTATACAATGTCCCGTACAAAAAACAACCCACTATAAACTTTTTAACAACGGATGTGTGTGGGAGGTATCATGTGACTAGCTGTAAATAATTCTCCGAATACAAAATAACTCTCACGAGTTATTTGGTGAAAACCGCCTACAAGTCCCCTAGTGTGGATTTTTTTACCTGCCAGGGTACAAATAATGCATCTGTCCCCTTAAAAACGTCACACAGCACCACCACACCCAGCAAACCAATCATACATGTTTCCAAAAATACATAGTACCAGTTTACACAATACAACAATGAGATAAACTGCTATAATGCACATTTTTCATTTTGGTAAAACGCTTTTCTTTCAGTATTTTGGTAACAATATTGTATTTTAAATAACAGCAAGGACGTCCGTCTACCAGTCCAACTGCAGAGAGCAATGGCTGCTGAGGCAGAGGCTGCAAGAGATGCCAGAGCTAAGGTAGGCAAATTAGTACCAGTCATATGTATTATTTATACATTCTTGTGGTTGTTGTAAATGGGATTTAGGTAGACAGGGGACCACCATTCTTTTTTTAATGCCTTAAGACTTCAAACAATATCCGTTTTGTTTGAAATTTAAGTCTAATACCTGGAAGCCTTAATTGTTGGATGCTTGATAAAACACAAGATTATCAGGATAAATGCCGAATAGGATTTTCTTAAATCAATAAAATAAACATAATGCTGATTTTCTCTCTCTTTCTCTCTCTTAATCTCTTAAGATGTAAAATGACAAATAACCATGTGGCGGTATGGTGGTGGAAATATTGAATTACTGTATCGTCAATTTGTCTCAAATTTCTGTCAGTTTTATTTCCTATTCAGCACATTATAGGTTATTACTCAAATCGATATGTCTTTAATGTTTGTTTTGGTTATATATCAAATATCATGTTTGAATAATCATATTTAAGAAATGAATGCATTTGTATTGTCAATTTTTGCGAAATTGAATGACCTTTAACCCTTAGACCACGACGGTTACATATTTGTAACCGAGAAGTGTCCCCGAAAAAAAATGCACAATTCAGTCGTTTTTTGGGGGATTTTTCTAGTTTTTATATTTTTGGAAAGCATTTGAATAGATCTTTCGAAATCAATGCATAAAAACATAACCTTTGCATTTAAAATTTTTGAGTAATATTGCTCCAAACATGTTTACTTCGAAATTTTTGTATCTAGTTCAACTTTTAAACATAACATCGCTTTTTTGTGTTCTGGGGAGTTAAAATTGTTACACTAGTTGCTGTGAGAATAAAACTAGCAGTAGCCATCTTTGTTTTCGCTTTTACCAGTCATTTTCGATCTTTCAACGATATATGTATACATATGTGTATATGACTTTTTTTAATTACTATTGATATTTATTTATTTTTTCGTCTTTGTTTTGTTTATTATTGAATTATTATTTGATATTCAGAAGAAATATGACAATTTACCGCCGATCAGGCTGCCAGCATGACCAAGGCTGACAGTGATTCTGATCATAAAATGCCTTATTTGTCAGTCATGGGTGACGTCATCACGCTTAGTTGACGTCATCAAAAAATAAAATACATAACTTTGTAGGAAATGTCATTCTGAACAACTTTGTAATACATTACTATCTTCTACAAGCTACCAGTAACGAGTAATTAGAGTATAAAATATTGATTATGACGTCATTACAAATTCTACGACGTCATCAAAAAAATAAAAATACCAATTTGTAGGAAATTATATACTGGACAACTTTGTAATAGATTATTTTTACTTAAGTCCAACAGTATTCGCAGCAAACGAGGTCAAAGCAACCTTACTCAAAACTGCCAAAAACGGCAAAAGTTCCGTCGTGGTCAAAGGGTTAAATGTTAAATATCTTATAATTATTTGTAATTTCATTCAAGTCATGCAGTAAAGCATTCTAAAACAATGTGATTTCTTAAGTTGAAGAAAAAACTTCTGTACAAATGCAGCACAAAAATAGCTTATTTAAAATAGCTTATTTGCGCTGCTTATGTGTAAAAATAAACATTGCTTGTGCTTAGCTCAGCTGCACTGGCTAGCGTGCTTATACACTGCACATACACGTCATGACCTCAATAAGCTATTTCTTTAATGTTTCCTTCATGCATTATAAAACTATTGTAAAATATCGTTCTAAACTTCTAATACTATTTAAATGCACAATAAATTGAAGGGCAAATCAAACAAATAATTGGTTATTTATGTTTATGTCATTCTAATTTCAATTAAATATTATTTCCAACCCTGTATGGATCAATATTAAACGTGGTTTAAGCCTGGTTTCCACACCTTCCATTCATTGAAATATGCTTGTTTAGTGCTTAGGTGTCTGAGGGCAAAGTGTGTGAAAGCTTTAACGCGCTTGAACTGAAATTTATTTTCTCTTTCAATATATTGTTTTGGTTATTGGTTTTGTATTAGCTGTAACCGGTATCTTAGCATGTTTATTTAATTACCGTTTGTTTGCCTAATTATAATGATAACTGGATTGTATAATGCTACCAACGTGTAAATTACTAAACACTAAATCAACCAGAGAGTGTAATGGCCATTAACAGCTTAAAGCTCGGCACTGTGCAAAAAGTTTGGTATGACATTATCGAAAATAAATAAACCACCTCATCATGTACACACAGGTTATTGCGGCCGAGGGTGAAATGAACGCCTCCCGCAAACTAAAGGAAGCCGCTGACGTCATGAGTGAATCTCCCAACTCCATGCAACTCCGCTACCTACAGACCTTGACAGCAATCAGCGCCGAGAAGAACTCCACCATCATTTTCCCCCTGCCCATCGACATGGTCACCAGCTTGATGACCAAGAAGTAAAGCTGTTGAGTTGGGCTTTACAAGACGTATTAATTGTAAAATGTCATGGAAGTAAACAAGTAAAAATTGTATAATTATAAGCTCGTTGATTTTAACTTAAAGCATTTTTTTAATTAATTTTTAATTAACTAACTTACAACTTGGACATATAACTTAGCTTCTGCATTAATTAAAGTAGCTTGTTGTTCCTAATTCACCTCCTTATTGTATTATACATGTTTTTTATATATCATGCTAAATATTTTATATGTATCATGCTAAAGTGGTTTCCAACCCTTTTAATCTTATTGTACCCCACTGATGAGATAGATAGTTTGCGGCATTACCTGATCCTGGCAAGCGTACAGTGATTTTATTACCCTGGTTTACACTGCATAAATTTAATGCCACAAAATGTTATTAGGGATAAATTAAATGCGAAAGTACGCAATAATTTTTGTGCTATGTTTTCATTTCTACCAGCACTCCATGTGCAGGTTTAAACAGTAGAAAGAGCTGAAGTGTCGCAACATCTTGCAGCACACCTTAGTAATGCAAATGCCACAACGGCGCGCCTACTGGGTTGGGAACCACTGTACTAAAGAGAAATCTGTGTAATTCATTGGAATAATGAGTGCTTAAAGGCATCAAATTTGTTTCTAAAATAACTTCTGATTTAAAAAGTTCACAATCAAGTTAATAATGGAACATTGCATGTTTGTACTTTTCTTCATCGATATGATTTTTAAATTGTCACCTCGCCTAAAGCATTTTTAATTTCTCACATTGGCTATTGCATTTTTTATGTAAAGGCATAAGTGCTTGCTGTTTTAACTGGAAGTGTCCTGTTGCATACTGGTAATACTAATGCGGATTCTTATAAATATATAATATTGTGTAAATTGACGGCATATGTACCTAAATGTAGAAGAAAAAATAAATTAAACCAATAAACTGGTGTTGTGTATTAAATATACAGTCAAACCGTTTGACACTTTATGTTACAGTTTTAGTGTATAACAATGGCAGTGGCTTTTTGAATTTTATGTCAAAATATGGTTTTTCAAACGATCGATAAACCATGTATTGTTTAGCACACAAACACACTTTAATGTGCACTTTTCTACCTACCTTCCCTATTGTGATCACCCACTTTCACTTTAAGCGACTGTAAAGTGAAAATGATAACTCACAACAAAAGCATGATATTCCGAAACTTCTAGATCCCCAGTTTATCCAACCGAACTTATTATCCATTCAGTGGAGACTTTTATTCTTGTCCGATTCAGGCACTTCTGCAACATATTATCAAACTTTGCTGTGAGTGTTAACTCGATTACAAATTAAAAAGAAAAAGTCAAAATCCAACTAAGAGAAATAATTTCCCGCCCGTTGGTCTAGCGGTTAAGTGCGTCGCATTTCAGTCGAAAGGTTGCAGGTGCGAAACTGGTCGCTAGCTAATCGGTTGTGTCCTTGGGCAAGGCACTTTACGGACATTGCCTGAACCCACCGGATTAATAGGTACTACCAAAATGAAGGAACGTGTCTATCATATACAACAAACTGCAATAGCTCCGGTAACCCGACGATGGGCGCGAGGTGATCTGACGATTGCCCGTGTGCTAACCCCCTTGGTTTTCCTATCACGGGGATAAACATGAATATCCTATCCTAACCTAAAAATTAAGATTTGTCCCTAAATCACGGTCATGACACCATGCCATGTTTCCGTGACATCACCAAGAAGTGGAATCGCATTAAAACTCCAAAAAAATTGGAAAACCTGGATCCTTATAGGTAGACACAGAAACTTTGGGTAAAAAGCCTAGAGAAATTTCCCGTAGCTGTGAAAAACAACGGAACCAAATTCGTTATCTATCTTCTTTTCAGCATAGCGCTTTTATTGAGTGAAATATTAGTCCGTTAAGAAAATACAAAATTATTCTGGGAAATACCCTAAAATATAAGATTTGGCCCTATCTGTTAAGATTTAGACTTGTTCCCGCCTAGACCATCACCATGCTAGTTATTGTTTAATTCAAACTGATTGACATGGTCGATTAATGCGTCGCCTTTTAGGCGAAGGGTTGCAGATTCCAATTTGGCCGCACTAGTTACTCGGTTTATTCCGTGGGCAAGGAAACTAAACAAAATTGCGTAAACCCAATGGAATGATGTTTTTTACCAAATTGAATGAACGTCGGAATCATACACAACACATTCATAAGCTCCGGTAACCCTGCGGTTGGCGCGAGGTAATCTATATAGCAATTTTGCGGTTTGTCATTGTTTAAATGCACTGCATAATGCTGTCGCCATTAACTATTCCGTATGACTGCCCCTTCACACGGTTGTAAAACCTCTAAAACCCGACCGCATATTTTGACGTTTCATTAACTTATTTCCCCCTAATACTACCATGATGACGTTTGTTGTCGAGTATGTATTAATACAGTTCAAACGTGACTTTTTCTGTGAGAAGCGAGTAGAAAGCCTGATGCGCGACGTTGAGGCTGTGCCATTTTTTTGGTGCACATTTTGTCGTTTTCGAATATCGTCAATTAATCATCATCTACGTGTTTTGTCATGATCGCAAGTAATCAAGAATTAAACCCAACCTTCCGTGTAAGTGTGGGATTTCGGAATATCGGGGTCATATTGGACTCTTAGAGCTAGCGAACCGTCAGGACATACTCAGTGACAGACATAGGTACAAATATAGAACTGAAAAGAAACAAAAACAAAAAAATCTGATGCTTGACCATGTGTTAACGCTCCATGAGCGTATCCTATCCTATCCTTCTAGTCTAAATGGCGTTACATAATGTGCTAAACAAGGATTGCAGGTTTTAGAATCTCATAATTACTTAGGGCTAATTACCAAATAATTTGTACAACGCGTCAAGCAATTATGTTTAAAATTTTGGGAACGATTCATACCGATTAAATGAATTCTTTTGGGATAAACGTTAGTAAAAATTAAGGGCGTCGGTAAAAAAACGGACAAAACTAATATATTTCCCTTTGTTTAAAAGAAAACCGAAATAATCTAAATAAATAGGCTTATTTTCCTTGTGGAAAACCAAGCTGACATTAACGCATGGGTAGTAGTGTAAATACATCGATAACCCAGTCGGGTTAGACCTTTCTATAGATTTGTTAACAACAATAAACCACTGGGTTAGGCAATGTCCTGAGTGGTTTGATCTAATACAAACGACAAGAGAGCGGCAAGTTTCGACCCGAATATAAGAGAATATACGCGATACTAACAGCAATGGAAGATGCCCGTGTTGGTAAAATTCTATAGGCTAATTTGTATTCGGCAGAATGCGATTTGCTTTAATTAATTTTATTGAGTCCTTTTGACCAGGTAGTTTTATTTCAATGAATAAGATGGCCGTTTCTGTTGGTTTAGTTTAAAACGTTAATTTACTGGTTAGACGATATCCACTTAATAGTGTCTATAATTCTTAGATACACAACCGATTTAGCCAGAAAATAGTTTCATTAACAACCATTTGGCTGAAAGGCGATGGCTCTCTATCTGCTGAGTTATATGACCGGACAAACATACCCAGGGTTTATATACCCTTAAAGTTAAAGGCAGTGTAAAATTAATATTTACATAGCTGTTGGATAATTAGATTACAGGTAAAGTATGACATGGAGTTAACCACCGTATGTAATATTTACGGTGTTTGTTTTAAACATTTTTAGCTTGCATGATGTCGTTTTGGCTTCCTGTTTATATATTAATTATTTATATTCCAGTCTTATTGTAAAAGAATACGAAAATCTTGAACAAACTAAAAATAGCATATCGGCTTTGGATTTGTTGTTATATAATTATACCTTGTGGTACGTTGGGGGTTTAAAGTGATTGAAAATATAGCCCAAATAAATACATATGGTTGATCTTAGTTAGAATTATAGTTAAAAAGTATACTTGAATTTTTTTGTTAATTTTAATTAAATTAAAAACAATCTTAAATATTTTTGATGCATTAATTCGTCACGATAACAAATTTCAACAGGGTAGCATTTCTTATAAAAACGGAAAAATGTGTTGGTTGGCAGTTGGATGAACGCTATGTGTGGTGAAAAATCTATAATTTTCTTCAGAACAGCACGAGTTAGCATTATCCATGGGCGTCGCAATATTCGTTGAACTAAAAATCCCCGTATCCTGAAATTAACAATCGGATTTAGTTCATTAACAAAATTGTATTTGTTTTGTAGACTTGTAGGTGAATAGTTTAGGATATAGGATTTTCCTGTTTTATCTTCTTGAATGGGAAAAGTCGGCCTTAATCGCTAGATTACCTCTTGCCCATAACCATCTGCATCCATCAATCAAAGAGACTATATTGTTATAGTCTCTTCGCATTAATATATTATTCGGTTGTGTCTTTTGCTAAGGCACCAGCAAACATCATCTGGCCCAAGTGTAATGGGTCAACCTAAATTAACAGCAATGTCGTCTTAATTACGTACAAAACTCTGAAATATTGCGGGTAACCTGAGAGTGGGCACGAGTATCAGACGAGTGATAAAACATCACAGGAATAAAACATGAATATCATATCTTATTGTAACAATCCACAAATTAACTAGTTCTAAACCAATAACCGCAGTGGATTGATAGGTTCTACCAAACTAAAGGAACATCTCAATCATACTTAACAAACTGTACTCCGGTTACCCGACGATGGGCGCGAGATAATCTGACGATTACCCGTGTGTTGCCTTTTTTATACATGAAGCCGTATATGAATCGTGTTAACCATTAGGCACACGACCGTTTCAACCTCCAATAACTTATCGATAGCCAGTGTACCAAAGTGCGCCACAATTTCGAGGAAAAAAAACGAAAGAAAAAAGAAATATACGTTTCGCATCAATGGTTTGTACCCAATCTGACGTCAGAGCATCTATCACTTTTTGTTTTGTGCCGGTGTGTACGTGCAGTTGTGTAGTAAACGTTGAAAGCTGTCTTTTTTCACATCAAGTGTTTATTTGTGTGTAGTTGCTTCTCATTGTACCACGAAGTTTATACTGTATTCCGTCCATATCTTTTAAGGTTAGTATGAGCCACCGTATTATTGACACCGGAGTTTAGTGTAACGATAGTTCAACATTACGTTCGGTTCCGTCGTAAGTCCACATGTTTGCTAGATGACAGGCAGATAATTATTTCATTAGAGTAAACGTAGCTCAGCAGATGACTGCACCTGTGTTCTCTTTTTTTTACTATTAACTTATCCGTTGTAATTGGATTTGGAGGTACCTTTAACTTATCATATTTTAATATTTAGGCTAAACTGCAGTAGCTTGGGTGCATTTGTTTATAATTTCAAGATATTCACCTTAGTTGTCTCAAAACTGAACTTCACCCAACTTAATATGAAAAGAATGTCTTATTTTGTTTGATCATGTCAGTAAAAAGTAACTCGATAAAAACTAATGGAGAAGAAAAAGAAACCAAAAGCTTGCTCTCTGAGAATGACATAAGATCAGAAGAGAACAATGATTGTCAAATTGGAAGAGGAAGTATCGATTCTGGTAGTCTAAAAAACTTAAGACTAAGCAGGAACAGCAGCCATTCAAAAAGCTTGCAGAAACCGAATCTTTTAGTGGCACGACCTTCATCAAGAAATAGGGACACAGATTCGATTGGAAGTGCTGGGAGTATTCTTTTTAACTTTCGTACCCCTTCTCGTGATAGCAGGCAAACATCTCTCTCTATTGCGAGTGGTGATGTAACTGATGTAGACGATGAGATTTTAGTTGGTGACGAGAAAGATTTCCATCATGCATGTAAGTCCGGGGACATTGAAGAAGTAAAGCGTTTAATAAAGTCGGGAATTGACATCAACTGTAGGAATAAACATGACAGAGTACCAATGCACTGGGCTGCTGGAAACGGACTGTTGAATGTTCTGAAGGAACTTTTGGATGAAGGTGCAACAATTGATGCTTCTGATAAGTTTGGAATGGACACCTTGCTTTGGGCTGCTTGGTTTGGTCATGCTCCTTGTGTGCAGCACATGATGCACGCAGGAGCCAAGTTTACCACTCGAAATAAGCACGGCTACACTTGGTTACATTGTGCGGCTCAGAACAATCACATGGGAGTGGTTAATATATTAACTGAAGAAATGCAGGATTTCGACAAAGACATACAGGATGACAGTGGAAAAACAAGCCTTCACATCGCTTGCAAATATGGAAGACATGAGATAGTTAAACGGCTACTAGAACTAAACTGCAAAGTAAAAATCAAGGACAACGGTGGAAATCTGCCGTTGCACATTGCTGCCAAACATGGGTTTTATAAGGTGATTGCACCATTAGTAGAAGCGGAAGCGAACCTTGATGATGTAAATAACAACCACAAAACTGCACTCCATCTGGCGGCAGAATCTGGCCATTCAGAGTTTTGTTCTGAACTTCTGAAGCACGGTGTTGATGTGAATTCTGAAACTGAGGATGAAATGTGTCCCATGCATCTTGCCGTCATAAATGGACATACAGAGGTTGTGAATGTGCTTATTGATCAAAAAGGAGATATAGATGCTGGAAACAAACACAATCAGACACCTTTGCACTTTGCCGTGACTAACAGTAATGTAGAGCTTACAAATATTTTGGTAAACGCAGGCGCAAATCCAAGTGTACAAGATGCCAGAAACGAAACAGTTTTGCATCTAGCAGCTGAAAACGGTTTAAGCGAGATAACTGAAATACTTCTTTTAGCTCATTCTAATCACAACCTCATGGACCAAAAAGGAAAGACACCTCTCGATGTAGCTGCTCGTGGAAATTATGTTAACATTGTTGATATGATAATTAAAGCCGAGCGCTATTATTATTGGAGAACAGCCATGCATGTTAACAATCAATCAGTCGTGATTGCAAGTTTGAGTTTCAAACCAGACAACAGTGGCTCAACACAGCATTTGCGCTCTTTACTTTATAGACTGGCTTCAAAATATTTAAAATCCATTGAGTGGAAGCAGCTTGCATTTTATTGGGGGTTTACAGACAAACAATTGTTGGCTATTGAAGAACAATACACTGGAAGTAAAAGCTATAAAGAGCATGGCCACAGGATGTTACTGATCTGGCTTCACGGATGCCAGATATCAGGACAAAACCCAATCAAGGGATTGTACGAAGGCTTGGTAGGGATACAGAAAACCGAGTTGGCAGAAACTATGAGGTTCAAAGCGGCCCAGACAGATGAAAAGGGTTGTACAGTTTCGTGAGTTGGAAGGTACCAAACAAAAGTACAACAATGGTTTCCCAGTCAACTGAACAATGGAAAACATAGCAAAAGAGCCTGTCAGAGATGTCACCGTGTAATTTTATAGATGGAGTACTTTATACAGGTACAAAGTAACAACCGGTATTAACTTTATGTTTTGGGCCAAAGCTAACACTATATATGTTGTTAAATTTTATTAATGTTATGGCAATTTTAGTTAAAATATTAGCCATGATGTGCAATCTTTACTGCTGGTCCTGGTATGTGGTACCCATTAATATTTGATTTAATTCAATCGAAATTGGAAATAGGGTACAGTACCATAAAAACTGACAGCTTAATGACATTACTTTAATAATTATTATGTTTTTATTACTCTGTTTATTTGCAGTCTAATTATAATTGCTGTCCAAATCCATGCATTGCAATATTTTAATTATTTACCAAATATGTGCAGTGAGAATTTATCTATTTAATATATTTCATGTTGTAACCTCAAACTTTCTGAATTCGTTATTTTCCAAACTTATTATGGTGCTAATATGCTACAGTACATAATATTTATATTTAAAATTATAGTAATTACACATTTATACGCATTTCAAAAACTCTGTATGCAAACTGAATAGTGGTGTATTTAGTTGTACATTTTTTATTTTGTTTTGTAAAATCCTATCATAGGTTTCCCTCTTTCTGTAGATCTTATTCATATTTTTTTTAGTTTGTCAACCATATGTAACGGTTATGTAATTCAAACATATGTCAAACAACTATATAATACTGTAGTATGAATTGCTTCAATTTCTGTTTTGTCGCGTACCCAGCAGCACAATTTCTTATTTGCACAAATCGATTTTTGTATATGTAATATATTGCTTCATATGGCGTGCCGTTACTTTGTGAAACGCAGGTGAACAATTTTTATTTTTATTCCTCCCTTTTTAGGAGATTTCAAATTTTAGCTGATGTCAATTGAGCTGCTATAATTAATATACTCAAAATAGCTTCGAACAAAAGAATTTTTCTTTTTCTCCTGGCATACTCTGCTTTCACACTGCTTCTGTTCATAAATTTCCTGAAAATGAATCACGATCATCACATGATGAGCAACGGTGATCATACCATGATGCAAGGTCATATGAACACAACAATGATGATGAAAACAGCCAGAAATTCCAGCATGTCGGCAATAAATCATAAGCACAGTGCACATGACACATCTATTCACGAAGAGGTGAGTGCTGCGACTGGGCCTTTAAATTTTTCAGTTAGAAATTTTAACTTGCATCTTTTTCTGATATAATTCGTAAAGCCTATAAATGACTCTTTTAAACCCACAAGAAACGGCAAACGTCCTTTTGGTACCATTTCTAGCTCACGGACATATTTCCACACACTTAAAGGTCAGGTATAGTGATCGAATGTGGAAACTCTCTGTTAATGACAGCTGTAATTACTACTAATTAGTTATTAAGCAAGCAAGTGTTTTGGAGAAAATATCATACAGAATTTTATTTCATAAAAGTTGGTTTTCTATAAGCTACATCAAATTTTTATCTTGGCCTGTTATACCCTTATTTAAATATATTAATTTTTGTTTTTTTTACTTCAGGACTTTTGCTTTAATTTATTGGTGGTCATTTAATTAGTAATATATCATTTAGGCACCCAACTATTTTTTAAGTGTCAGCATATTTTTTACCAGCATGATTCTGTTTTCTCGGCAACAAACAGTGCCTAATATAACATGGTGCTTATTCCATTAATTATGTATTGATTTTTAATAAAGTGTGGAATGTGAAAGGCTGGAAGCTTTCCAAAACTGGTAGCCTATATCGATTGTTTTATACATTAAAGCAACTGATTCTGAGCGAAACATGAGCGTAATAACCCTTAATTTCATGCCACAACTGTCTACACTAAAGGTAAACCAGCATTGGTGTTTCTGTGGCTTCTTGTCACAATTTTAGCTAGATTTTATTAAATTCTGTTCAATTTGATAAAACTAATTTAATATATGACTTTTCAGCATTTGGAGGTTATTAAGTGTTACTTTGTATAGGTTATGTTGTGTATATATAGTAATTACAATAATGCCAAGCGTTATTCATATTGAGTAATAACAGTTTTGGAGGAAATTAGGGCATTCATACAAACTCTGGGTTTAATGTATAAAATCTTCCATTTGATAACTTAAAATATATATCAAAAATAGTTGTCAGTGTTTTTTTTGTAAAAAATACTACACGGCTCTTTTTAGTGTACTAAACCCCACCACCGTCAATTTTTTCAATTGTAGGTTACATTTTAAACTCTTACCTAATTACGTAGGTACCATGAAACTTTCCATTTTCCAAAATGGTATGCTTTGTTAAATGAAGCGGATGAATGATATTACTTTGCAGGCAGTATTTTCAGCACTGCTGATACAAGTTTTCTAATATATATATTTTTTTGCTTTTGAGTTCATGTAAAAACAGTAGATTGCAAGTGTCAGCTAGACACTGCTACTGTATTTTTCAGCATTTGGTTAATAAAACCCTAAAATAGCTCCAGATTGATTGTATCCGATTAATACTTTATGAATATAGCGAAACCTTATCCTTTGAATGACACATCACACATGGACAATATCACTTTTCGGATTGCCACAATCAGAATTAAAATTAAATTAAATTGGCCTTACTTTGCCTTAAGCAATTTACAAGTAATTTGCACTATTTTTATTGTAACAGGTTTAATTTACACTATGAACCAAATACAAATTAGAAAATGGGCATTTAGCAGATGTATTGACTATTTAACTGCCTTTTAAACAAAGCAGATTTCAATAATTAAAACTGCTGAAAGTGTCTCTGCTGTGCAAATGTATAGGCTACTGTCTATGTACTAAAGATTTTGAGTTTAGTATTGGTTATGTTTTTACTCCCACTTAATTGGTGTATGCATTTACGGGTACCCGTAAGTATAAAATTAATATAATTATATGTATACATTTCACATACGGGCATAGGCGTCGGAAAATGCAAAAAAACGTGCACAAGTGGGGTGCCTTTTTAGCTATATATTCCCGGCGTCCATTGTGCAAACATTCATTCGTCATGGAAAAGCACTTTTCATGCATTACTATTTGTTTATTTATCGCAGAACCTTTGAATATAAAAGGTTGTTATTACAAATATACCGGTGGCGTTGTTAAAATCTCCGAGCGCGAATTTATTGCGTGGCGCGACGAACACACAGAGATAAAAACACTTTAAAGGGTATGGGACTAATAATAAGATAATGTTGTTGTTATGCTATGATGCAAGATGTATTTCCGAGCTCCCGCTTTAAAAAATGTTTGGACGCTTTCGCACGATAGACGCGCGCTTTCGGTATGGAGAAACGCATCACGGGTATTAAATTCCCTGTTTTTTATAGGTCTATATACAATATAAGAATATTAAAGTTACTAGTCAGTGTTGTACCCGTCTACAATAAGGTTGTGTTTATATAAGCCGACCCAATCCAAAAAATATTTTATGTTCCGGTGGGTTCTAACCGTCCGGATTGGCCAAAGGTTCGAGTTATACAAAAATTGGTCTCCTAGACGTAAATCATTCCGCTTTCATTACTAGCGTGGAATAATTGGTGAAACTAATGTTATCTTCCAACGGTTTTTGTTTAGGATATCTCATTGTGTAATTACGTAGTTGCTCCTTTGATCTTCGCAGTTATAAGCCGAACGGACAACACTTAAAAAAGGGAAAGTAGAAAGGCGGAAAACTGCTTACTAAACTATGGAAAATCATTCCAACCCTGCCCTAAACACTAATCTAAACCCTTGAACTAACACCAACTCCCATTTAAATAATAATTCGAATAGCCTAATCTTTGTTTAAAAGAGCAGACTTATGTATCTTTTTGATGACACGTGGGAATGCGCTGAGCTCACGGTAATAATAAAAGAGAATAAACTATTATTTTGTCGCAAGGTCAGCTATTAGTTCAGGACAGAAAGTAATCAACTTCGTAGCTCACACCTGTTCGCCCGGCTTCACTAAATTTATAATAAAAAATGCTATTTAGAATTCAAAACGGAAATGCATTATTATGCGATTTCAAATGCATCTCTACCGCCCCCATTTTTATATAACCATTATTTATTTTATGCGAGTAACGAAGGCCGAATTGCCTTAGAAGTATGCAAACCGAGCGCATAAATTTGCACACAGACGGTGTCTCTTCAGTTGTGTTGTAATAAACCGGACCTGTGGTTTTAATCCGAACGGGTAGATCTTCCCGGTTAAGAGATTTTTTACAGTTCTGACGCTTACTATAGCAACTAGACTTAAAACTTTAATTCTCTAAGTTTTACTTACTTTCTTTAACTAATAGCGGAACTTTACGATATATATTGAAAAAAATGTTTTATCAGCGATTTCGCCAAGTCATTAAAAAGATACACGCGTCTACTATTTTCCACCAGGTGCAAGCTGGACCAGGACAAAACAATCCTTTTATGCTTTGCAAAATATTGTTTATTATAATTAAAACCGGTTAGCTTTTGCAACTCTCGCGTAACCACTACTAAATATTTGAATTCCGTGTTGTTTCGCCTGGTAGAATTTCGATATTTAGATGACTGCATATATTACGCAAATTAGCACAAATAGTCCTATCTTACACCAGAAATCGCTTAACTCGATGTAAGAATGATAGCAAAACTACGAGCGGATGGGTATTACATTAAAAGCCCAGACCATCACAGCTGATCCGGGATTGATATATAAAAAATAAAAAAACAGAATTGTTTTATTTATTGCAAATAGGTTTTTATATTTGTAAAGAGGGAGAATTAAAGCGCATAAACCGGTTCTGTGAAAACAAAAGCTGGGTGTAATTGATCAAAGTTGCATTGCGAAATTACGCCAGTTCAGTTACGTAATTTCGTAATTTTTATGACGTCATCGTTATTTAAACAAAGAAACAAAACTTGTCGTGTTTTTGGGTGCATTTTGATGGTAGACAAAGAGAATGCAAGTAAACTTAACTACAGAGACTTAAAAGTCGAAACGAAACAAATACACGAGTAAACAATCCGCAGATCGTGCCTTTTATCTTGCCGCGCTGATTCCAGATAAATAAATTGGTGTATTTACCGCGATTTTGATTATTCCTCCGGTGCTTCGAACTATTTTGCTCGAACGAAAATGAAGAAATAAACTTGATTTGATAAGAACAAAACAAGAAATTGTTTATAAAGTGTATTTACAGCGACGTGCAATTCCCGTTTGAATAATTACGGACAGATGCGTAATTACTTAATTTTCGTAATTACGCCCAGCTCTAGTGAAAACTTCTGCTAAAAAGCATTATTTAAAAAAAACAATTCCGTCAAAATAAGCATGGATTTTACAAGACTAAATCTTATAAACAACAATAAATCATCGAAATTTTTAACCTGGATATTTTAATTATGCAAAATGCGTGAACTATGGAGTTTAGAAACTATTTTCACTTTCAGTTTTTAATTGATAGCATACTTTAATATATTTAAGAAATATTAGTT
>CH002476.1:100283-116681 GCA_000149265.1 Ciona savignyi
CCATTAAGAAAATTCTTGGTAGATAACAAATGGATTTTATATTGTTTATTAAGCAAACAAAACTTTAAATATTTGGTATGTTTTGTTCCAAGAGCAATCAATATGATTTGTGGAATTCATACTATGACCAGAATTTTGTATTGCATAACATAGATTTGTTACATACCAACTGAATATTACTCTGGAATTATATATGTCTAATGTGATCATTAATATGCATATTTTATGTAATATATGGTACTCAATATATATTTAAATGAAAAATCTTTACAATTGGTAAGCTTCATTTCTATCCCTGTGGAGAATGGATCACCTGTCCTTGAATACCATAATAAATGATGTTGTATCCCATATTTCAATAGTCTATTCTTAACATAGGGTGTAATTTGTTACGGTTATGTGTATTACGGAGAACTGTGACAATATCTTTCCAAAATTCTGACCCAATGTCTTATAAACAATATGAATACAAATATAATCACAAATACCGGTAGCCATAATTTCTCTGGTGAAATATTTAGTGAGGAGTTTTTTTAACAATGTACTAAACTGAAAGATTTCGTATTCCAGATGCACATGACTTTCTATTTCGGCACCAATGGAGTGGATATCCTGTTTGAAGCGTGGAGGGTGAATTCTGTTGGAGGTAATTTTCTTGCTTGTTGACACCATAATCAGTCGAGCCTTCTTGGGTTGCCTATGTAAAGAGTTTTACATAGTGGGGTGGATGCGAAGTTAAATTAAATCATGATGGAGGGTAATGGCAGTTATAATACCAAGTGTCCTCAGTCGCGTTTGTGATGCTATTGTGTTTATTATCTGGTATAACTATAATTTCCAAACAGTTTATTTGAATCTGCCCGATCTTAGAAGGGAAGTGTTGTTGTTAATAAACAAAACTAACATCAACATGGCTAATGGAACATATACCCATTCGGTTAAATATATAAATCTCAATTTAAAAAAGATGGCTGTAAAGAATTTTGTATCTTTTTTGTTTTGTATTTTGTATAAGAATTTTGTATCCGAAAATTCGATTTACAGTTTTGGATTGTAAGGATGATATGTTTTGTGATGACAGTTACAAACCCATGACCACCAAGTCACTAATTTTGTTATGGGGAACTGCTGTGTCCCTGTGTGGTATACGAGGCTATGGAGTTACTACCAAAAATAAACTCTAAAATATGACTTAACGTTTTTCAGGTATGGTCGGTGCCTGTATTGCTGTATGCTTAGTAGCCATGCTTTACGAAGGCCTTAAAGTGTTAAGAGAAAGTTTACTAAAAAAGTATGCTGCAAAAGAAAAATATTCGAATGTAAACAGCAATGGTGTGGAACCGTATGTAGAAACCATTGAACCTACAGTGTAAGTACAAGCTAAGTATAATACTGATTGGTAATAAATTTTTATTTAGAATTCGCAAAGGTAATTAAAGGGACTTGTGTATAATAAACACACTTTATTTGAATCTATGATAATGAATTTACTATTTAATCAAAACCAGCTCATATGTTTAACTTTGTATAAAACCATACAATGTGTAACAGGTCATTAAAAGATAAAACAAAATAATAAGATCTTCGTATATTATGTGAAAATTTACCAATTTACCATTTTATTTTCAGATCCAAGATGTTATCGAAACCACATTTCATTCAGACATTTCTTCACCTTGTACAGGTGATGGTTAGTTACGCGTTAATGCTCATTTTCATGACATACAACGCTTACCTGGCTATTTCAATTATATTTGGTGCTGGACTTGGTTATTTTTTGTTTGGTTGGAAAAAAGCAGTTATTGTGGACATGAACGAGCACTGTCACTGACATATACAATTTTTTTAATCAATGCTTTTTTTGGCCGGTGAATTTTCGCGATAACGATGTAGCATTTCAATTTTTTTTACAAAATCAACTGGGGCCATTAAATTCGTACTCTTGTTAATGTTATTATAAGCTATTCCATTTCTTGTTAGCGGCAAAAAGTGCACTTAGTACGACCGAGTGTGTGTGAATGCAGTGGTTTTTTAATAATTTCGCATTTTCTTGGTGGTATGCAATTTATACCTTGTAGTATGTTTACCTGTAATACAAATGCAAAGCATTCAAGTGAGTAATTTGCGGAACAAAATATATGTTCACCTGTCTAATTATTCAGTTGATTTTCCAATTGTTTGGTTTTCTTGCAGGGTAGGTTTCTGTAGATTTGGTAAATCTTGGGTATTTGTTTAATTTCATTAACAAATATAACAGCTTGAGCCCACCCAGCGTTTGACCCCCACAAATCCCGAAAATAATCTCCTGAAAAATATAAAATAGAATTTTTATTCGGAAAAACTTAGCTAAATAAAATTTTGAGCACTATGCACCATGCAGACAGACTTTGTAAAATCGATGTACCAGTGCAGTGGTTTTCAACCAGGGTTCCGCGGAACTTTAGGGTTCTGCCAATACAGTCCAGGGGTTCCGTAACTTTTAATTTTGAATGAATAAACATTAAATTTTTACATAAGACAATCAAATTATTGCATAGGGGTTCCTATTGATGTTTCCATGGGGTTCCAGTGCAGCAAAAAGGTTGAAAACCACTGTACTAGTGTCTTACCCATCGCTTGGTAAGTTTTGGTCGAGAGGGTTTTGGTCTTGATTTCGAATTTGTAATCCCTCAAAGCAACTTGTCGAACATGGGTGTCAACTGGAACAGCTTCCAGCTTGTCAAGAGACATCAAACAAACACAATCGGACACCTAGAATGTAAGAATGCTTAGAATGATTATAGTCTGTAGAACAGGATTATAGTCTGTAGAACAGGGGAACTTGTCTGTATATCAATTAACCAAAGTCAATTTCATTTCCATGTTTATTATTACAGCAAGTTTAAACGATCCAATTAAATCTGCTAAATTAAAGCTAAATGTCTTGCCCATGTACACTACACACAATGTAAATTCGGAAAACACAGAAACTTGATTATAGCTTATTTGATTCTATCGGTGCAAATCTAGTCCCTTGTCTAAATCTTCCAGTGCTAAGCCACTGGACAGTATGAACATTCACACGAGCCCCTGAATTGAGCTATGTTGATTACTGCAATTCATCTCGATCATCTTTGATTCTCTACTTACTATGTGAAAAAGTGCTTATCTGTACCAAGGTCAGCCCTAATGAAACTTTACTGTCCCTACATCAACCAAAATATACATCGTCAAAATTACAGCAGAAAGGTAAAAATTTAAAACCAAACCTTCATTCCAACACCAGTAAAATTGCAAAGTGCAGAAAAGGCATCTTTGTAAGACTTTTTTCTAAGTGAATTAAGCCACTTTTCTCCACCATTGTTCAGAACCTATAAAAAAATGTCTGGCATACATGATGTTTATCACAGTGGATTGAAAAACCTGGTCAATCAGCAGATTATCCAACTACCCACAGTCGGTTTGACGAAGCTAGCTGTTGCAGTGCGTTAAATAAAATGCAGTCATTGAAACAGTTGTTTTTTTGCTAACTAGTAATAAATCATTGGGCTTAGGCAACTTTGTGGCTTGCCCTCATACAAACAACAAATGGTCAGAATCTGGTTCCAATGCTCTTTAGCTGACAAGGTTCAGATATGCTAACTGGCCGAAGAGTCACCAACCATTAACGTCTCCTTAAGACAGATATATGATATAGCAGGCTAAGCTATCTATTAAAATAAAAACAGATCAGTTTTCTCATTAATCATTTTTAACATCTATAAACAACTGAACAACATTTCATCCAACCTCCCGTGCACATTTGCCAATGTAAGGAGCTCTGTAACCAAATCCAAGTTCTCTTAAATCTTTGTCAGTATTTTGTGAAGCAAGTATGGGTAACGATGGAAAGTCGTAAAATGCTGTTCCTTTGTAATCCAGCAGCTATGAGGAAAATAAAGCCGTAACATTTATTTGAATATGGAGATTAAGTACTGTACTGCAATTATATTTTTTGCTTAAATTCAATATTCTTTTCATTACATCTCAATAACAGCCATACAAGACATTTACTTTTTCTCCATAAAGATTGCACATTTTTTCAATCATTGAAACAATTCTTGTAATGTTGTTGTTCACTGAGCAAATAAAACTAAACAAAGTCTCCGATGGGTCCTGACGCAACATCCTTATTCCAGGAAGCGCTGACGACACTTTTGCGAATCTCCTGAACGGAAACAGTATGGGATATTGACTTATTTCAAAAAGGTTTGGAAAACGCAGGTGGCGATACAACATGTATATTCACTGTGCCAATATCAGTATACCTGGGGATGTTGCAGTGTGTTGTATACAATTGTTTTAGGATAGGAGAATAAAGTATACTTTTTATTCAGGTCAGGATCATTAAACATTGCTAATCAAAGTCAGTTAAGTGTGTTGAGGAGTCAACTGACCAGTTGACAGCTGGTATTATTGGCAGACAGGGGTTCAATCCTCACCCATAGCATGTTTATGTTCATTTCTGCCTTTAACCCTTTAACTGCCGGCTGATTTTCAGGTTATTCTTCGGCTAAGTAACCTTAGGTTAGAAGCTTCTGTACAAAAAACTATTGATGTAAGCTTGATATAATCAACAAAAAAGTTGTTCAGTAATAAATTTTCTTTTTATTTACATTAGTTAAATTTCGATGACGTCATACATTGTGCAATGACGTCATGTGTTACTATTTAGATCAACAAAAACTATATTTTTTTCTCATTTACAAACAAAACAGTATGTAACAAAGTTATTTATGATTATCTTTGGAACATTTTTGTACTACTCTTTTTGTGATGACGTCACAACTTGAGTGATGACGTCGTAATACGCAAATCAAAAACAATTTTTTTTTTTTACACTTGCCCAATGAAACACAAACACATAGCCACAGGAAAACAAAACAGCTTCAAAAAGGTTATTCGTCGCTAGAACTACTCAAAAATAAAGCACAACTGCTTCCAGAATCATTATCAGCCAACAAAAGGACAGCTTCTTCTGTTTTTACCCTCCAAAAGCTCAAAAAATAGTCTAATCCAAAATGTACAAGCGAAAAACGAATGAATTGTTTTCAAACTAACCAAGCGAACCATAACGACAATAGTTGAAAACTAATCGGGGACTAAAACCAAAATTAAAACTAATTAAAACAACCAAAACCATACATATATGTATACATTTTTTAAAACTCAAATAACTAAAAAATTTCAAATGCAAACCTATATATCATCTTATATTGGTAAACGCAGAAATTATTCAGCTCTCCAGCGCCATCTCACTGATCAAAATCAGCAGTATACTTTTCCACTTATGTAAACAGTTAAAGGGTTAAAGGTACAAAACATTGTATCAATCCAGCAGATATAAGTAGGGGATAAGATAGGATATTCATGCACACGGGCAATAGTCAGATCACCTCGCGCCCACTGTCGGGTTACCAGAGCTATAGCAGTGTGTAGTGTGTTATTTACATGTACCTTTAATTTATTAGAGCTTTGGTAATTTGAGTGTAGGTGTGCAGTTATCGGATATTAAATTATCACTTGAATACAATGCTATGTTTTTTCTCATCACATATTTAGTGGAACGTAAAGAGCATTATATATGATTTTTATTCCAGAATATAAGTTCATTTGTTTGAAGTAACTTTAGTATCTGTCCATATCAAACTGCACACCAGTACACTTGATTTGGTCTATGTAGAATGTAATGATACCAATTAATTAAAAATCACTATATCCACTAAACATGTGTTTTTGTCCCTGTGTAAGTCACTTGGCGGCGTTGGTAAAATCAATACTACTGAAGCCAACAGTCATTGATTCATGTTTTAAACGCAAGATGCTCTATCACAAGTCAATGGTCAGATTACCTCACACCCAGGTAACCATACATAACTGCTTCTATCAAATCCTATATAATTTAAAGAGCATTAACTACACATTTATACGCTATACGTACTTGTCTTTATTGCACCAGTCAGAATACATTGCCCTTAAATCCATGCCCAAGCGTAGATAATCAAAAAGAATATTCTTTTCATTTTGATGACATTGACAGTTTCTTTGGTTGAAAGAGACTTGATTTGAATTGATGTCGTCTAGTTTTCTTTTCCGAGAAAACTTTTTTGGTTCACCTAAAAATGTTGAAATGATGACAGAAAGATATATTAGAAGTCCTGTGGTATGAAACAGACCCTGGTGCAATGACCAACATGCTATATATAATTGTTTGTGTGAGGACGTTGGACCAACAATGTGAGAATAACTTGTGCTCAGAGTCTGGTTAGAAATGCAATTTTAGCATTATATTTTTATTACACTTCTGAATGAGACCACTATAAGATAGGATCTAATTATGTTTATACTGTAAATGGGAGAACGTAATGGGCATTAACACACAGGCAATCGTGAGTTTAGCTTGTTTCCACCGCCAGGTTACCAGAGCCATTACCAGTAGTGTGTTGTAGATGATTGAGAAGTACCTTTACTATGCACTTCAACAGGAGTTGGAAAACCAAGAATTTGTTAGGTTTACATATACTTTATAATGGGGATCGTTAGAACTATATTTTCCCAAAGAAATCCCTAATCATGATACTACCAACGACACCAACCTTCCATAGTTTCCCTAAAATCCGATGTACATGACGCAATTGACCAGTGAGCACAGGCAATTACCCTGTAATAAATGTGAGTCTCATCCTGTTTTAATTGCCACACCCTATGCTGCATTACACCAACTGTAATATCATCATCTTCAATTCTCCACCTGAAACCAATATTATAAAAAAAGTTAATTCATTGAGCAAGAATAATATGTTATTTGTCCTATTGTCAAGACTAAGAGAGGTATGAACTTGTACATAAGTTATTGTAATTAAACTCAAGAAGCATCGGGTACTGGAGCTATTGCACCGTGTTTTGTATGATTAAGAAGTTAGATTAAGTAAAACCCATCATGTTAAGGCGATGTTCGCTGAATGCCTCGCACAAAGACACAACCGACCAGTTTTAATCGGTCGGTTGAAAGGCAACATTTTAACCCACCCAGCTACTCTGCACCTATGTCAAGCAAGCAAGCAATTTCCAGCAGGTGATTCGAAAAGTGAAGTAGGCAGCAACAGTGGATAGAGAACTCCTCATTTTGATCCATACTATCCGCTAATGCCTGCTTGCTTGACTTTTTTAATCGCCTGCTTGAAATTGCCCTCTATTCAGCTTAACAAACATGTTTTTTATTATATAAATCTTCTTTCAAATGGGTTATCAGTCAATAGTCGGGTTTTCATTACAAGTGCAATGAATACGATGGCATTGCTACAGTTTTTGTTTAGCCTACAATTCCCCACGACACTACCGACAACATAAGGATGAAAAAACGATTCCCCACCTAAATGCTTGTCCGCATGTTAAGTTCAAACGGAGACTTAGCACTTCTCTGTTGCACGGGATTTCCTTCCATTCTAGCTGAACGTTGCAACTCATTGTAAAAAAGTTTTACCTTTGCGAAGTCAATTCATCAAATAAGTTTTCTTTCAGGGAAATTCCCATGTATACTTAATGACATCACTTACTACATCGAAATAGGAAACTTAAATAAACTTTACGTTTTGCGTGGGAAAATGACAAAGGAACATGTAGGCTATTCAATTTAAAGCAGTTTTAGAATTGCATATCGGAAATCCGTTAGATTACGTACTTTCTTTTGTTATCCGGGTTAAGGTTTCGAAACCGTTATGGCCGATGCACACTTACGGCGATGGCAAGCGATGAGAGCGATGCGAGCGATTATTTCGACGTCACGTCCTGCATTGCCGACCTATCGCTCGCTATCGCCCGAGTAGAAACTTGTTATAATCCATCGCTTGCATCGCTCTCATCCCCCGAGAGGTTGTGGGAAATCTCAGAAAATTTCGCGCGTGTAAAAATGAATCAAGAAGAAAACTTGGATATTTCGGAATATACCAGCACGGAGAAGTTTAATTTCAGCGAAATTTTAATTAAATTGGTACAAAGCTACCCGGTTTTGTACGTAATAGTAAAAATTGGATATAAAAATGATAAACTGAAACCTAATAATTGGATCAAATTTGATTAGACTCCAGGATATAAGAACCGTTTTTGTATAGGAGACTGTATATGAATTGGCTGATTTAACGGTTTGGCCACACAACCGTTTTTTTTGTCCAGCTGACCAGTCCTGGAAGATTTTACAAATAAATATGGTTAATATGTGGCTTACATTGTCTAGTTTTATAAGCGTTAGCAATGACCATTCTTAATATAGTGTGTTTGCAATAAATGTTATGAAAACTATACTTTCATCCGCAGGAAAGAGCATCTGCGTTCTGAAAGCAGCTATTGGTTTGTTATCAAACCAGCCGCTAAAAAAATGAATTATGTCCTGCAGCAAGCACAGGGGGCTCTGGTAGGTTGAGGTGAGCCATTATAAACATAGGATATTTATGTTAATCCCCGTGAATGGGAAAACCAAGGTGGTTAACACACGGGCAATCGCCAGATTACCTCGCGCACACCGTTATTTGAGTAGAACCCATTTATCCGCTGGGTTCAGACAATGTCCGGTAATTGCCTTGCACAAGGACAGAACCGACTATAGCAAGCGACCAGTTTCGTACCTGCAAGCATTCGGCTGAAAGGCGACGAACTAACCCACCAGACATCATATACAACACAGTGTAATTGCTATGGTAATCAAGCGGTGGTCACAAGGCAATCTCACGATTGTCGGTTAAAATTTTTACTAAAACAGTTACCCTGTTTGCCCGATGTATTAAAAAAAACGACATTCAAGAAATATTAAATTCCACTACAGTTAATTTATTTCACCACTACACCACGTTAAGCCTAGCACCAATGCAGCACCATTTGTACGAATTACTACAATTTACAAAAGCTACACAATATTCTGAACTTTAAAGCATATTTTAAAAACAACAAAACTGGGCCTTTCAGAGCATGTTTGGGGCATTTAATATTCATAAATCATAGGTTTGGGTTAAAACTATTTCTCTTTGGGCTGCAAGTTAAAGTTAAAGGCTAAACCTGAAATAGGTTTACCCAACTGGGGTAAAACACGGTAAAAATCTCACAATGTCCGCAATTAAAACGACAAAATCTCGCAAAGAGTACAACAGAACAGGTAGAAAGTAACGTGAATAATTACTAAGTGCAACTTGAAGTGTTGCCCTAAACATTTTAAAATGTGCCATGGCAACACCACAGCCGATATAAATGAACATTTAAAAGATGAATTGTATAAAATAGTAACCTTTAAAACAAGTATATAGATTTTAGCGATAATGTTGCGTGTACTTGAAATTAAATCGGATTGTAACACAAACAGAAAACGGGTGGTTGGTGTTAAAAGTTGAAACACTAGTGATTGCGTGAGGTGGTACAATATTCGGGTCGGTAGTTTTGGCAACTTTCATAAACACTGAATGTGTTTTAATAACGGATTGGGGACATTTTCAGGTAGTTTAAAATTAGTGTGCCGCATTTTATACTCGTATTAGTTCAAATACTAGGTGAGACTAACGTTAACTTTTGTAAATCTTGGAAAACACTACAAAACCGGGCACTTAAAGAGGCACAGTCACTAAACACTAATTGACACGACAAAAATACTGACAACAACACCTACAGTAGAAATGTACAAAATAATAAACGAATGTACAGAAACAGCAAGATCAATTGCAACTTGTACCGGTATTTAGCTTTCCAAGCAAAATTAGTACAAAAACGGATTAAAACACCAGGAAAGCAATTTTATGATAAAATTTATAACCAGATGTTCTAAGAGCTTTAAATTAAAACAACGTTCCTGCTATTAGTTAACTTTGTCAGATTGAAAACCTGTAATAAAAATATTAAAGTAAAAACAACTTTTTGGGGGGGGGGCAGTAATTAACAATGGATATGACATCGATTGAACAAGAAAAGCATGTTAATAGCGCCACCATTGATATTAAGCTGAACTTCCAGCGCCGTGTGAACCAGAAACGCGAACTCTATTCGATGATGCTGATGATGAAGCAGTGGAACGACCTAGAAAGTGTTTGTTGGATAAGACGGGATATTCATGATCAGATAAGAAAAACAGCAGTCGGTAATTGCAAAAATACTGCATTTCAAGAAGAAGGACGCTATATCTGTTGTGTTTAATTTTAATCCACTTAGTGCTACAACATTTGTAAATTTCCTCGTTAGGGAAACAAAGTTTTTCTAATGGACACGAATGAATGCGTGCATTGGCTGTGAATGGTACAACAACCCTACCCTATTACTATTTGCCTTACGATTTCACAATATTTAAGCACTGAAACAATTCCTGTTAAAAAATCTATTATAGCCAGAACAAACACATAATCCAACATTTTAAATCTCACCAGATTGTGGTCTGGTCCCTCTACGAGCGGTCGACGCAATTGAAGCGTCAGAATCCCATCGTTCCAGCTCCTCTCGCACCAAACGTTCCATTTGTTCGCGTCGAAGTTCGTCGTCTGATCGCCCGTTTCTTTCATCCTATCGTTGGGTGTATGTGTAGTTGGTTACGTATATTGAATGTAATACTTTTAATTAAGCTTATTCGTGTTAATGGAGATATTGCAATGTGTTGTATACAATAAGGACATTTTTTGTGTTTAAACCACTTATCCACTGGGCAATTTCCATGTCTATCTTGTGACATCGCTTAATTCTTCACCGTTCGTATCAGGTATATAAAAACATAAAATACTTGTTCTTAGTTCACATACCTTAGAACTACCAAATCCAACTTGCCTGCTAAAAAGACTTTTGCTGACCTAAGTGTATTTGAAAGTTTTATCTTTTACTTGTATAACATACATTTCTGATTCTGAAAAAGACACAATTTTCTGTTCATGTGTATAATAGACGCTACACTACCTATTTTTTTTATTCTGTTTATGGTGAAACAAAACAAACGCACAATTTCTTGCTTTTTTTGCTCAGTTTATTTTTTTCTTTTTTTTACTCATTTGAATTTTTTTCTGTAGCTTTTCTTTGAGTTGATTTCTTTTGTCGTCATCCACAGAGTCACTTGCGCTGTCCTGGTTGGTTTGGAAAAGCTTTTGATAAGTTTTTTCGCACAAAATTGGGTCTTACGCTGTTAATATCTCTTGAAGTCAACTGGTATTATTAGGGGGGGATAAAATCTGTATAACCACACCTTACTCTTTTAAATTTAACTGGCAGTTGTATTTCTATATTAAGCTGAAAACTGAAAACATCTGATGCTATCAAATATGCAAAATTGCCTTTTTATATTCTGCATACGTAGGTAGTATAACCAGATATGACACACTTAAACTACATTGTGATTTCTGTCTAATTCTTAGAAAAAAAATTTTTTTTTTCAAATTTTGTGTTTCTTCTGCCTGACTATTCTTTACCTATTTACTTATTTACATTGTCTAAACCATAACCGTAAGTTAATGGTAGGGTACATGAAATTCTTATATAAAAGTGAAGAAAAAAAATTCATACCTCAGTTATGTTATCGAGTAGTTTTCCCATGGTTTCGCGTCGCTTCAGTTTTGCTCGTTCCATCGCTTCGAGTTTGACGATGACGGCGTCAATTTTCGACACAATCGCTCCGATGCTGTGCTCCATTCGATCCACACGCCGCGAGAGTCTGCAACGTGGAAAGTGGGTTAGTTTGCACTTAAAGTCAATTTTCTAAAGATAAGCCACTTATGAAAACAGTTATGCAGAAACTGATGAAGGCGAAAAAAGCTAGTTATTCACTGTTAGTTGCAGGGTAGGTAATTATAAACGTTGCAGTACTTTATACCATTTTTAGGTACCATTTGCTACCATTTTTTATACCAATTGGTACTGTTTTTAAAACTTTTATAAAACAAGTCTGCAAAAACATGAGTTATGGCTAGTTTAACAATACAAACAACAAATAATTACAGTTGGAAATCGTCACGTGACACGAAATTCTTTGAGCTGATTGGCCGGTCATCGTCATCATCATCGCTTTCGTTTGCCGAGTCGTTGTAGCTGACATGTGACACAGCACCCTTGGAACGAGCAGATGCAGGTCTACCACCAGGTGTCGCTGCACCACTTTTGTCGCGTTCCATCTCGTCAAGTTCGTTTGTAAGTTCGGCCTGGATGATAATAATGAAATTTTTTATTTAAGTCGTAAATAAATAAAGTTAACATTGTTTGTTTATGTTAAGTATAGTGAAGGAAAAAAGTCCTAAGTTAAAGTTGAGTTTTATTTAAGTAGTGAGGGAAAAGTTTCATTTAATGGTCATAAAATTTATACTTAAGCAGATAAAATTTGGACTAAAGCACATTAATTTTGGGTTAAGCACTTTAATCCTTGCAATATTTTTACAACGAAACCACACTTCAATTTCAATCCCAAATTGGCAGGTCTCCGTTACGCTTTTTTAAGGTAATGCGTGTTTAAATAATTTTCACCTCACCTTGTCATTCTCCAGTTCCATCTGGCAGCGTGTGGGAAAATAAATAACGAATGAAGCTTATTATTTATTCATACTCTACGTCATTATGCTTTGTTATGCGGTGTGATAGGAGTGCAGAATGTGGTCTTGGTCGGCGAGTCGCACTATATTTAGCTTTTAATCGACAGTGGATTATATGGAGGCCTCCAATTATGCAAGATGTTACAGGAGTCATAATAGTTCCGGACAATGGCCTTATCAAATATTTATAACATCATATTCACCAGGTTACAACAATAATCAACGAATAAAAGCGGAAAACATGGTCTGCGGTGAAGAATAATTGATGATCGTGTATTTTAAGAAACAAATTTTGTTGTTGATTGAAATTTGACTTAATTTCCCCCACAAATTATTGATTTAAAAAACACTTAAAATGCATTTTGCATCATTCTACAGAACTGATGGCACCTTTAGTGCAAAAAATAAAAGATTAAAAAAACCCATACCCGCTGTCTCTCTAGATCCGCCTGTAGTTTCTTTTGTTCGTTTTCGTTCAAAATCATGTCACCGTCCTGGTCATACTTGGCGAAAACGGCTTCAATTTCTGCATCGGGAATTCCGCGCCTGTTTTCACAATTTAAAAAATAAAATTATTCGAAAGTAATTATTAAAAAAACTATTTTGTAGAAAATAAAATTGCATCAAAAGCAGGTTAACACTGTCTACATACCATCAGCATTGTATTAAAACAGCAATGTCAATAATGTACCAGTTCGTAAAGTAATTTGAAAGCATTAACAAAATGCATGTTTCCGCTATAAATTCATATTGGCATTTAGCTGCAGTTTCTACCTTTACATTTTTGCATAATGGGATTTGTTTTTACAACCAAATACATTACATTTCCCAACTTAAACCTAAAAAAAGAAAGAAATCCAACATTTTAAGGTCAAGTCTCCATTCCTCCCAGTCTAAATGACGATCGTGGTTCAAGTCAGCCGAGTGGATTGCATCTTGTATGTCACGGATGCGATCCTTCTTGAGTGACAGCTTCTCCAACACCTTGTTGTAACCCTGTTGTAAAGTGCGTTTAATTTAGTTGCCCGGCAGAGCCAGAAATGTAGGCACAAAATGCGGCTTTATTAAAAGAAAAAAAAAAGGATTATATTAACCACACGTTGTATCTAATCTCAAAGGCGGGGTACTTTTCTTAATCAATGCGCTAAACAATCAAAAATAAGTTCAGGGTAATCATGCTGGTCCTACCAAACATACTATAGGTTCAATTTATGACCTTGTCAAATGAGTTATAAACAATTAAAGTAATTTTAACCAATGAACCCACTGTAATTTTTAATACATACCTGTGGTAACAGGCGCTACTACTGTAGATAAACATGATCACCTTCTTAACACACCAGACTTATTTAAAATTTTACCAGTCTGTGCATTGTGGGAGTCTGGAACACCTTACTATACTAGAACCGGGTAAAATTGATCAACTAACCCGCTTAATGTAATCCGAGATTTCGAATTCGCTTTTCTGCATCGATATTTCCGCCTTCACTTCCGAGTACGTGTCATTGATGATGGCAAGGAACATGTTCTGGAATATAATTGGCAAATTAAGTCTATTTTTAAACTCTCAGTTATATCCTGTATACCTATCTGCCTATCACACAATTTATCATTTAAAAAAATACCTTTTTTAAAACAATGTATACAAAATAATAATGCTACAGACAAACTTTATTCAGTCCGGGTAATGGTTAAATACTTTCCCAACTTTACCATGTGATTAGGGTTAAAAACAGGTAAAGACCTGTTGTATTTCCATGGGTGCTAGGAAACACCATCACAGTAAAATATGTTGGAATGACTATTTAAATGATTTATTTGCATTTACAACTATGTTAAGCACGATTTAAGTTAATAGGGAGCGAAATTTATGTTTTTGTTGGGAGTGTTTGCCAACTCTTTTTAGCTCTGATGAGTTGTCATTAATTTTAGCTCTCATGACTCATGAGACGTCATTAGTTCTCATTAGGGTTAAGGGCGCGGAGGCCAGGGAGTGGTTTTCACCACTGGAATCGCTCCATGATTATGACCTATATCCTTTAACGAATGCTTAAATTAGAATTCACAATCCTTTAAACAGGTAAACCACAGGTAATCCATTTAAAAGAGGCTCTCTATTATTAGTGGGGATGGATTGATTGTGAAACACCGAGAAGGTCGGGAAAGTTGGCAGAAAAAGCTGCAATTTTATTCCTCCATTCCCTGAGTGTTACACCAGAACGAGAGATCAAAGGACTCACCAGGAGAACAAAGAAGACAAAGAAGACGTAGGTGAGGAAGAAGATGGGACCGAGGACCCGGTTTGCTGCCTCTAGTGCGTGGAAGTCGAAATCTCCGAGAATGATCCGAAACTGAGTGAAGCTGGATGGAAAGTTTGATTATTCTGTGTGATTATTGTGGTATTGTGGGGAATGTTGGTGTGTGTTCTTATTTGGAGTTGATTGGATCTTGTTAAATAATTTTTGCCACAATCCCACCATGTAAACTTTTTGGACGGCGATGCTGGTTACTGGTTTGAGTATTGTGTGCAGGGTGTAATATGTAAGCTTAAAATTACCTGCAAAAATACACCATGCACGCTCAATTGTACCTTGTTGATATACAGTGAAAAAAGAAGGGAGCATGTGTTCATATGTCACTCATACTTGTGACCTCAACTAAATATTAATGTGGCAGTCGTAACCATACTGTGTCTGGCTAAAACAAATAACAGCTTTGCCAAACAATTCAGGCGAACATGGATCATTAAGATGCAAATTTTTGACTTTAATTTTCCAAAACACGAAATCCCTTATATGCAAATTTTTACGTTTACTTGGATGCAAATTTTTCAGTTTTCTAAGATGTAATTGACTTTTTCGACATAAACACAAAATTAAAAGCAAAACTTACATGCTTTCCTGGAAGGTGCTGAAATCCTTGACTTGCGTCCCGAAGACCAGGTATCCGAGCTGTGCGTAAGCGAGGAAAATGATAAAGAACATGACGGCGAACCCTGCAATGTCCTTCGAGCAGCGCGACAAAGTGGATTGGAGCTGAGTCATTGTTCGATTGAAACTGGGAAAATATTTTCGGTTGATATGTTTCTATTTTTTTGATTTTTTATATATTTACCACTAAAATGTTTGAGTTTATTTTTAATACAATTATTGTTTGTCGATGGTAATCTTGGTTGTAATATAAAATTATTAAATTATGTTATATTACTTAAAATACAGAAAATCATAGTTTTAAATGAAAAAATTAAAAACAAAGTTTATCTTTTTATTTAAATAAAAGAATATTGGTTTAATTATAATAAAACTTATATGATATCACTTCACATGAATTGCAAGTTTAGTGAGAAAAACAATTTTTTTAGGTCAGAATGGAATCAAATCATTTTTATATTATGTTTTACAACCAAGAACAGTTAAACATAAAATTAAATTTGATTGTAAATATTAAGTAAAATATATATTCAAATCAAACTGGAAAAGACCCAAACACACAGGTTGCAAAAGATCTAAAAACAAAGGTTTAAAACAACAGTCGCAAAGGGTCAAAATCATGATCGTAGGTCATGTTGTATACGTTTAATGTTTCTCTTTCCCTTTTTTTTATAGTTAATTAATGTCTTTTAAGATAGAGAGCCAATTTACTGCAGAGATAAACATTTTTGAGTCTTGGGCCATTAAATCATCAATATGAAAAGATGAAATTAAAGTCATTAAATCTCTTTCATCATAAACTTGCATTGGACACTATTTTTAACGCCAAGGTCATTATCATCAACAAACTCCAGCATCGCGCAACACCCACCAACCTGATGTATTTGAATATCTTGATCCACGCGAAGAACACCACGAAT
>CH002476.1:129344-140575 GCA_000149265.1 Ciona savignyi
TGTTAGCTGCACATACAGGCTGGTCATGCCGTAATGAGTCTGATCATGGAGTGAAAGGGGTGCCTTTAATTACTAAAGGATCGCTTGGGACCCTAACCTTTTCTAACCCTACAAGCAATCTAAGCGATCCTGTAGTAACAAGAGGTACCGGATTTAAAGTTCCAAATCCGGCACATTCGGCGAATGACCAAAGGGCTGTAGGATCAAAACCAGCCTAGCACTGAATAGTTTATGATCCTTTGTTCTTTAGCATCACCTACAGCACACTGCAATAATCTACATAACAGTACCCATGAGGATATTTGATTATTGTCCGTATAAGAATGTGGATATTTTTAGGTAACACTAAATGGAAGGGAGGAGCCTAAGGTAACTGCTTACTAATAGTAGGTAAACTAAAAAATCCAACGAAATTTCATTGTAATGTACGGTTTTCCTCTTTCATTTCTTTTTTCCTTCGTTTTCCTATCTACTTAAACTGGATAAACATGAATATTCCATCTATGTACAAAATGGTCAAGTTTTTGACGTATAAACTATTGATTTAAACCAATGCCATGGCCGAATTAATCGCTTGAACGAGTTCATCCGCATTTTTCTATATTTATCGATCTTACAATTAAAATATCAGACACAAACGACGCAAAATGCTCGATTGCATAGTAACAGTGGCGCAGCTCTGTTGCCCACTAACGGTTAAATAAATTTGTAAAAGTCCCCGGTGCGAATTTATTTTAGTTAAGTCAAAATGCTAATTATTTTTTAAGATTAGGCAAACTTTGTGATTTATCGTTAGGGGCCATTCGGTGTGCTTGATTGACGATCCTTTTAGGGTAACCTTGTGAGTAACCTTAATTTACTTTTATTTTATTTTTTTTAAAGAAAAAAGTCCTGAAAAGAAGGTGCGGTAAAGTAGTGACAAAACTGGGGGGTTGGAGAAGGAGTGACCGAGTTGGCAGAGGTTGCTTCTCCTTATAGCCTACTTTCGGTATCAGAATCTACTTTACATTTTTGCAGAAGATTTATTAATATATTTGTTGGTCCAAATGTCAGAAACTTGTATTACACGATGGTTTTAGTTATACTTGTAGAAAACACATTGCAACAACACAGCAATATTGTGTAATGGTTTTGAAATATCAACTAGCATGGTTTATATGTGCGCAAACTAAAGTTATGCTCATTAGTTAAATCAGTGTTTCCCAACCGCGGCCCCGAGAGCCGCATGCGGCTCCCAGCTAGCCTTCTTGCGGCTCTCATTGACCTTTAAAAATCCCCTAAAAATATTAGAATCTGATTCTAATAATAAAAAAAATTAGTATTCTAAAATTACCCTTGTTTAGTTTGAAGGCTGGGAAAAGAGTTTTTACTTTATAGTTAAGATTAGAGGCAAGGAAAGTTGTGAAAAGGCTGCTATTGTTACGTCACTGTTTTCTTAAAGCAGTGTGTTTTCATGTTTTCATGAGTGTTTTCATGCGGCTCCATACGTATTCTAAAATTTGAAATTTGGCCGCGACACTAAAAAAGATTGGGAACCACTGAGTTAAATGGGGCGGTATATTTTGAAACAAACCGTTTGTTAAACTGATAAATAGAATACTAATAGGTTTTACATACAACTTGTGGTTGATCTGTTAAAATCGTAAAAAATACAACAACGACCCAATTCTAAAATGATGAACCTAGAATTTATGATCTTATTGAAATCGCATGTACAATACACCGGTTCAGCAAAAAAAGGTTTTTTCAGTTAAATTATTTTTTTAGATTTTAAAACGCAACAATGGCGATTACCCAATTGTCAGATTGGCCATAATACAACTGAACAGAATTCTGACATACAGTAGGCTATATGCAACAACACAATATAGAAGAACGAAGCAGTGGTGTACATTATAATAAATACAACTCCTGGTTATATATGTGGTATTGTTCGATGAGTTTTAGTTCTAAATTTAAATCCGCGACAAAGACTGTCCCATAGGAGATCCCTCCAGTTCCTACGAAAGAAAATTTGGAAAACGTGAGAAATGTTGGTATCTAGTGTTGACGTGTGCTTTTCCCTTTTATCTGGTCGCTTTAACAACAAAGAAGCCTTCTACAATCCAAATGAACAGCATATCATAACTTATCATAATTATATATTTAAGAAATTATTGTATTTTATCTCCGTGAATGGGAAAACGCAAGATGTGTTAGCACATGGGTTGGCCGGTATAGTGCCGTGCGCGAAAGATTTAATTGACCACCTAGCCATCAGTTTCGATTTTGTAAACATTGAACTGAAAGGCGAAGCACTAACTAAACCATTAAGATTGGTTAGCAAATCGTTTTCTATGCAAACGACAAATACTATACTGATCAATCAAAGTAACACTTACCCTTGCCACTTGTATATTTGAACAATGGAAACAGAACATTGTTGTACAACAGTCATTTAAGAAGCTTCCCTGTGAATGAAAAGTAAATAAATATAATTAAAGATTCTATTTTAAAACTGGAAAAGTTTCGAACCAATGATGGGCTTCCCACCAAGACTAGAACTGGTCTATATATCGGTAGTGTTAACTATTAGGCCGCGTCATAAATGGCTTAAACCTTAAACAAATAAACAACACTGCCCAGCAGCTGTTTTTAATCCCACCACAACTGCTTGCTGCCAAAGTCTGTCATTTTTTATATATACAACATGGCAACGATGCTCTGCCTATTCAACTGGTGTGTATAGGTGAATACATGTTTTATGGTGGGTCCAAAACACCTTAAAGTTTTTGTACTTACATCAATGCCCTTACTCTCTCTGGTCGCCTCTCTGGTTTTCGCCATGAAGTATGCCCCACACGGACCGAGCATTGTCGCAATGCCGCACATCAGACAACTTCCCTGCCCCACCTTCTCCGCATTTTGACCTATAAAATCACTTACTTGTAAAACCTTAATGGATCACTATGCAAGGTCCCGTTGCCTCAATACAGTCTGGCATTCCTATGATTTCGCAAATCTATCTGTTTTGAATATTTGCAGATGCGGCTTATATAAGCCTTGTAATTGATTGTTTTAAATGAAAAAAAATTAGAAAAAATTAATAATTTAAATAATAACATACACCCGTACATATTTTAATCTCATTAACTAACCTGCAATTACGCATGGAAGAATAAAAGCTTTGATGCAAAGGCCACAGTTGTCAAAGCAGCCACACAATTTGTATGTCCATTCACCCATTTTTACCTGAGGTTCTTACTATAACTCTATTCCTAAAGCAATTTTAAATCAATACATATTTATAGGATTGTATTTAAAACGACCCGGTTAACCATTTTTTTCCAAATATTTTTAATTGACAAAAAAAATTGTTTTAGATCGGCTAGAATTAGTTTCCAATTGACAAAATATTTTACAACCGACGAAAACTAACTCTGATCAACATAGCTTTTATTTAAGAAATCAGCATTTTTTGGTTTGTTTGCAAAATGAAAATGGTGTGATTAAAAGCTGATGTGGAATGAAAATGGCTATATAGTTATAACTGGTGTTTGTTAAAATCTTGTCTAATGAAGCTGATGTCTAATTAAACTGCTGCTGGTTGAAAGAGATGTAGTTGAAACTGGTGTGAGGATAGGACAAAATAAGTATGTCTATCCCCGTTAATAGGAAAACCAAGGGGGTTTACACATAAAATTGACAGATCACCTCGCGCACACCGTCGGGTTACCGGAGCTATTGCAGTGTGTTGTATATGATAGACACGTTCCTTTTAATTTGATAAAACCCATTAATCCGCTGGGTTTAAGCAAATTCTCTAAAGTTCCTTGTTGCACAACCGACTAGCTATCGCACCTGCAACCTTTCGATTGAAAGGCGACGCACTAAACCTGATGTGGATTAAAACCAGTGTAAAGTTAAACCGGTGTGGTTTTAACCTGGAAAACTGTTGTGCAATGTAAATTCTGTTTAATGAGTGGGTGTAAAATAAAAATATTGTTGGATAAAAATAATGTAGATCAAAAAGGTATATCGAATTTTGAAGCGAAGAATGTAATGCACAAACTACAGAAGTATATGCTGGGTTCTTTCGGCAGTGCAATGCTGTAAAAAGTTTAAAAAAACGTACAAAATAGTTCTTTCTTTGTATACAGACTTTGTATTGCTGAGTAAAAATGACTAAACCTGCAATCTTCAAGGTAACTATAATAAATCAACTCAATTGCGAATATAGCCTTTTGGGCACCAAATGATACTTCGTACTTCCTGGTAATGCAATTAAGTTACTTTTCAATGTCGGGATAAGTTAAACAGCCAGTACGACATTTTATTTATGCGCAGAATATTATCAGTTAAACACTTTATGAATAAACTTGTTCTGTTCATCTTCGCTTAATACCTCATGCATTAAATATATAGCTTTAATTCAGCGACACCCTTGCGACCGATCGAAATAAGTGAAACCAAAGGTGGCATACGTCAAACACCGAACCATTCATCGACGTATTCTTCGCCAGCGTTACTTAGCAACACTTTCCTGACTCATTTAGTTTCAGCTACTTCCTTCTTGCACGGATGCTGGTGTAATTTATGTCGTAGAGGGAAATTCCAGAGTGGAGAATTTACAAAGAGTTATCGTGTGATATGTTTTTGCCTAACGACATAACTTACTATTTAGAGTCTGGTCTCTTTCCCGTCATTTATCTAGTGATGATCCACCGGACTGTTTGGTCTTCAGAAGAATTTTACTGTAAAATGAATTTAAAAAAACAGAAATATATATCTGACAAAGTTTAATAATCGATGTTTTGGCCAATAAAAAAAGTCTTCGACCACAACAACAGCATTGATTTAAATAATTTTAAAATATATTGCTATTAACAAATTATCTATTAAAGAGTAAGTAGTTCCATAATTTTTTTAAAAGTATGCAGAAAATTTATCATATATTAATTAGCATAAACTGCCTGACTTTATATAGCGCTAAAGTTTTTTGGTAGCTAAAAGCTCCACAATGACACCCAACGTACCTATATATAACAATTCACGTATATATAACAATTTAACCCGTAAAATCAACACAAATCTATAATGAATTCCAATGCATTCAAAAAAGATTCGTATAGCTCATACCCACCATGAACCATTTTCTGGGAAACCCCCCAACACTGAACCGCACTTAATCCAGTGATCTTTCTGCATGCTTTGACGCCCATATTAACAGGAATAAAATAAACCAATGAGGTAAATATTAAGTTTAGAAGTATTTTAAGTTTGGACGTTTTTCGGCATTTATTACATGAAAGCCAATATATAAAATACCTATGAAGTCAAAAATTTAAAGGAAGTTCTATTTACACAAACGTAACTGTCAAAACAACAATGGACCACTCAAAATAGCTCAAACCGTTGACGCCTCTGAATAACAGGAAGAAAGCGACCATCGCATAAGCTTTTTAGATTTTAGATGTGTTATCTAGTATGTACGGTATATGCAGTAAAAAGTTAATGCCGTTCCTACAGGCCAAAAATATAAGCACGCAGTCCATTTTCCGCATTTTCGGGCACGATTATCCTTTACTAGCTTATATTTTTGCCCAAAATGGGAGCAAACGTGTTTTAATTGAGGTTACATTTGAATAAAAGATATCATTTTATCTTTGTTTTAATTGTTGTTTTTTCGTATATTAACCTGAATTCGTTATTCGTATATAGGACAGCGTGGTCCAACTACTTTTGGTTTACGGGCCACTTCTGAAAAACGTTACAGCTTGTGGGCCACAACAGATCTACAAGATTTTAAAATTAAAAACAGTCTATGAAATTTAGTGCATAATTGCACAATAGCAAATATCTATTTAATTGCAAGTCTCTATCAGTAATCACAAAAAACTCCACCTTTGCCCCTTCTTTAGAATATAAGTGCGTAAGCTAGTAGGACGTGTGTGTACAGTTAAAAAAGCCAATCTGGGGCTCAAAGCCAAGACAATCCGGTCTTCAGTGTTTAGCCTTAACCGTTGTACCATCACCGCACTCAATCTATTTCACTACAAGTATTGTTACGTTAGCCTACAGCAGCACACAAACTGTAACCTGGTGAGACGAAACATTCAACAAACATTTGTGTTGCGTAACAATGAATTCCTGTAGTAGTAATTTTCAGGAGTCTTGCTACTATTAATGGATGCTATACTTGTTCTAAATAAAATTACTGACTGTAACATAAGTACAAATTAAATCAATATTGTGAAAGCTCGCGGGCTGCAAAAAATAATATTCGAGGGCCGCGTGCGGCCCGCGGGCCTGTAGATGCACTACGCTGATATAGGACCTTGAAATCAAGTTTGTATGGGTAATTTGTAAACGCATTTGTTTATGTTTGTAGCAACAAACAACATACTTACTATATGAAATATACCAAGATAAGGTAGGTAATCAGGAAATATTATATTTCTGATCCAGTGAATCCCCACTATATATAAATGATCTCATTTTTCATCGAAGGTGGGTGATGAATGATGACATTAGTACGAATGCTTGTACTAAACGCCAATGAATAATAAACTGTGCAGCACTGCCCATGCATATACAGTATTGCTATTCTTCTGTTTTATATACTGTCTACTAAATATTTTTTTAATGAACCTATTTTAATGTCAACTAGATGAACATATTTGTTAAAAAAAATAAACAAAACAGCGTCTGTCTCTATAATTCAGTTGACAAAGGCTCAGGTAGCACAGTTACATTTCCCCATTACTCAGTAGGTTTGAGATATAATTAAAACAAGAGATTTTCTGATTTGGGAAAGTCTGCTTTACATATTTTTAATATGTTACTGTTAATACCAATACTGTTAGGTGTAAGATTTCTCGACCCATTATTTAATCTATATTTTTTCGATGTCTATGTTTAAACGTTATAAACACGTCATAAACGTTGTAGCCTACGTAATAATGGACAACTGTATTAAAACCGTCTATACTTGACCGCATGACATCGATTTCTTTCTTTCCGATTTGTACACTGTACAAGCACTAGGCCTATAGTGTATGATTTTATTCCCCTTTCTTTACCGTTAAAACCGTCAAAAGCACAAAGTTTGGTAAGTGTGTGCTAAATGTGATTTAAGCTGGACTCGTAAAGTCGACTACAGTAATTTATAAATTTTGTTTGTACAGAAAACCGTATCGCTGTATCTTCGTATCGTTATATCATCGTAGCACTCAACTTCTACCGCCAATTACAACCGAGGACTAAAACTATGTTTTTATTCAACGGGACACGTCATTTTCGAACTAGGAATCCGTTGCTTTCCATGCGGAAGTAACAAATACCTCGTAATAGATAAAGGCTACTTAGTAGGATATTATATTAATTGAAATAACTTTTTGTATATCAAATAAAAATGCATTTTCAATATAGTTTGTTAAATAAACTTATTCTTATTATATATTTTTATGATTACCATGTTGGACTTCGCAAAATGTTTTAACAATAACAAAAATTTCAAGTGAAATTTGCATTTTGACCAAAATCGAGGTTATAATGTGACCGTAAACTGTAAACTTAAAATATTTCTTTCATACTTTGTAATAGTTAATAGTGGAAGGCAATGATTACGCGTTAGCTTTTTTTGGGGGGACAGGTCATGCCAATAACTCTTTGGCTAAACCAAATTTGGTAAATTCGACATCTATAGATTTGTGTGATAACCAGTTATCAAAATACTCTTAAGTGATACATGTCGATTCGAACTTTCAGTAATCCTAACTGTTATGTTATTTACTTGAATCGCTCCTACATTTCATAGTAATCCCAAGGGGAATTTCCGACATACTAAAATATGTAAAAAGTAGCTTGTTTATTTTGTCATGTTGGGCGCGAATAATCTTTGATTGGCGATAACTTACTCCAAAATAAGAATATTATCGATGTGTTAAATTATTTAGAGCACAAAATAGGATCCAAAATACCCAATTTTACCCATGGACAATCCTCTAAAATATAAGATATCATCACGTGTATAAAGCAGTTATATAAAAATCTGAACTAATAAATGGAGAATTTCTATACGAACAAAAATCCTTTTTTGGTAAATCTCCAAAATGTTAACACAACTGAAACCAATGATTAATCTTCTTTATATATTACCATATTATTAGAAAAGAGTTATCCAATCTATTCAAAACAGTTGGAGGTTTAGCTATAATGCTTAGTATGCTAAGAATTTGGAACAAATCACCACATGGGAATTCGGCCAAATATAAACAGAACGGCCGTTTTCCCAGAAGCAAAAACACTTCTAACACCCTATATCAACTAAAAAAGAACTTCTTTATACAAGTGAATATTTTCAGCTTTTAGTTTATAAGTTACGGATGTACAGTGGCAAATATAGGGTAAGTCTCTATATACTCGCTTTACTAAGTATACTTTTCTGTTTACTTGTTAAAATTTTTATTTGTAAAGCCAAAGAGTATATTTTTGGTACAGTTTCTGCTAACAGAAACTAATATTATACATTATTTATTTGTAACAGTGTAAATCCTTCGTTGTGCCTCTGATTATTAGCGTGCCCTTGCTTCTTATTTTAACGTGAACGTATCAGTGGTATCACGTGTTCGAGCCCTTTCATGATACGTAAGTGTGTTGAGCTGTACAGCCAATTGGGAATTCTAACTTGTACGTGTTAGCAAGCGGTTATATCCTGTCGTGGTTTACTAGTTTCACTAATACAAGATTGGGCACGACTACAGGTCTTATCCGCGAACCCTATAATTGTTACATATTTCTATGAAACATACCACAAATAATGGAGGCGACCAAGCGGTTGAGACTCCCTAGTTTAATGTATATATTTAACCCAAGTGAGCTGAAGGCAAAATAAAGCAAATTATAACAAGTAAAAGCCCAGTACCCGCTACAAAACGTATTGATTACGTAATAAACTCAAAATATTTCAACCATTAAAATGTAAGGACTTTTAATGTTTATTCTGCTAGCCAGTGTTTCAGAAATGTTTATTCTGTCGGTCGAACCAAATCAACCGTTTAACTGTAATGAATCGGGGTTCCATAGACCTAATTTAGCATGACCAACAAAACAGTCTATCGTTTTCAAACACCGTCGCAAAAATGTTAGATTTTACAGCAAAAAATAGGGAAACTTTTAAGTTCTTTAACGGTTCCTTATACTTTATAGTTAAAAAATCATTTATTACGATTTATAGATTGCGGATACGTAGGCGTGAATAAAGCTCATATGGGCCTATTATTCCTGGTATCAGAATCGAAAACCAATGTGAGTCATGCTTTTATTAGGTCTTACCCACGCAATGGGATATTATACTTCCGTTTTGCAGACGTATTAACTAAATAACCTAGTCTGTAGAACAGTTCGAAGTTGTTAAGTAGATTTTATTTAACACATTAATATAGGTTAGGTAATATTATCTATCATGACTAGATTATAATTATACATATAGATTTAATACTGAGCTAATCATCTACTGCGGCTATCCAATGTCTCGTATGTAAGCCACGGTTGGTAAAGGACAAAAATACCATGTATAAAGTAATTTGAAAAAAAAACGCCAAACAATCCTGAGTTAAAAATTTGAAAAATTAAAAAAATTAAGGAAAATAAAATCCTCTGGTTAAATAAGTGGCTTTGCTTGATTGGTGTTAGCTTTAAATTTAAACACGCGACATCGACTGTCCCATAGGAGTTCCCTCCAGTTCCTGTGGAAGATATATAAAAATGGTGAGAAAACTAGAATTTCGTGATAAGGTCTGATTTTATAGTTCCATACGGTCGCTTTACGAGCACAATAGCCATATATGTAAATTCAAATCGCCTTTCAATTACATTTTGTATTTCCGGTTTTCGGTGGTCTAAAATAATGATTAATTGGTATGTCCTGTTCCATACAAACGATAGTAGTGTAGGCCTATGGCTAAAACTATATTTATCAACCACATAAACACTTACCCTTGCCACTTGTACAATTGAACACAATGCACAGAACCACGAGCAGAGACAATCGTTTAAGAAACTCCCCTGGTGATGAGATAAATACATAAATAAAGGTTGGTTAAGTTTATTTATTTATTTTTTTCGTTATGATAATAACGATTTGAATATTCCGCCAAAACAACATATCACAGAAAATCACGATATTATGTCGATACCCGTAACATAACAACATATTAATCAAAAAAGCTAAGTAAGAAACATGCTACATTCTTGTCATCCTATACTGCCAACTGGGGGGAAACCCAAATTTTTATCCTGTTAATAGGGAAACTGTTTATAATGTTTTTATTACCTAAATTTTACCAAATCATTTGTCCATGTATGTTGTGTCTCGTTAATCTGATAACGCGACCGATTTTTTGTACGCACAGCATTCGAAAACGGATTTTGTTATTTTTGGTTTAAATAAAGTATTATAAACTGTATGTGTCGTGTATGGGCTTGAGCACAGCTAAATTTGTATGTTTTGCGTGCAAAACAAAAAGCAACGGTCGCCCGGCTTTTCGAGAGGAGTTTAGAGGTTAACAAATGTTTTACAGTGGGTTTGAAGCACCTCTTAGCGTTTGTACTCACATCAATGCCCTTTCTCTCTCTGGTCGCCTCTCTTGTTTTCGCCATGAAGTATATCCCAAACGGACCGAGCATTGACGCAATGCCGCACATCAGGCAACTTCCCTGGCCCGCCTTCTCCGCATTTTGCCCTGTAAAATCATTCATTCGTGAATACGTGTAACGGAAATATTTTAACTGCCCCAGATACGCTAGGCTTTATTTTCCAGTTACCGATTTCGAAAATCGAACTGGGTTTAAGTATTTGCAGATGCATCTTATTCAAGCCCTTAACAACAATCGTAGGATGCTATAGCAGCGACGTCTCCATTTCCGGATCAAGGCACTCTGTATTGTTATGATATAACGGAGTGAAGAATCCTTTAGCAAGATTACAAAACTTCCTTTACTTACTCAGATACTGAATAATAGCCAAAGACAACAATAAATTAACGCTAGGTTTAAAACCAATAGCATAATGTTGAAATATCTGCTATAGTTCAGAATACTTCGTAAAAAGTACAAATTCTTCTCGATAATTATCCGCTTCCGCTTCGTTGAGTTGCTGGTACGCGGTCTAAATGTTTCAGTACTCATGGAGCGCGACCAAATCTCATGCACATCACTTTGCCCATCAACAAATTCAGTTTCAACTTTTC
>CH002476.1:140675-151656 GCA_000149265.1 Ciona savignyi
CTTAGGGAAGATTTCGTTTAGCATACATGTTTTCCTAGCCGAAAATTTGGGCGTGTCTGTATGTCGAGGTACCTTAGTGCCGCAATGGACGGTTAAAAAGAAAAACAGACGTAAAATAACAAACATAACGACTTAAACATAAATAATGAAAATTATAACACAAAGACAATGTTTTACCAACTTACCTGCAGTTACACATGGAACAATATAAGTAATGATGCAGAGAGTGCAGTTTCCAAAGCAGTCAAACAATCCGTATGACCATTCACCCATTTTTACTGTTTCCGTATTTTCACTAGTTCAACAAACCTTAAAATTTCTAAAACACAGTATAGGAGTTAAAAAAATTATACATATACATATTTGACTTGAGCTAACCGTTCTAGAGATAAAACGCCTTTCGCCGCTGTCTTGTTAAGTACCCAAAAATCATATGGACTAGTAACCTGGCAACTCACGCCGTAAACACTATACAACAAAAAAGGGATTAAAAGCATTGTGTTTCTCCACATTGGTCCGTGCTTAGCTATCCCCACGTTATTAAATTTTAACAAAACTCTAAAACCTTTATCCTGTTTTTATGATGCTGGTTTACTGTCTGCAAAAATGCTGTGCTCAGTTGTGGGAACAATTACATGCATTGCATATTCGAATACGCTTAGCGCTGGTTAGCGGCGTAAAAGTGTCTAAAAATCCCTTTTAGTAGATTAAAAAAAACAAAGTGACAAATGCTGCGGCTCTTTGAAATAAAAACACAACGTAGGGCAGTGACAAATACTGCCTTGGTAAAGAGCATTAAACTGACCCCATCTTATGATTAAAACAGCGTCCGGAATTGAAACATAATCGTAGTCTTTCTTCTATCGAACCCCTGAGGGCAAAAACAAGTTGTATGTTACACAAGCTCCATGGAAACAGTCCACACAAACGGTTCTACTTTCAAAGTCACCCGACTCAGGGCGGAATTACCCATCTACGTAGAAACAGCCCACACAAAAGGGTCTGTTTTCCAACTGCCAGGCAAGTTCACTGTTGAACTAACCAGCCGTAGCTGCCGCCTCACCGATCGCAAGAGACACCGCCCTACGATGAAGCGGTTCCGCAATTGTCTGGTGATATAAATAAACTGGATTCCTGAAGCGAATCTGCGCCTGGGTTGCATCAACAACATGGAGACATTCTTCACGCTTTAGTTAGAACTGTGACGTGTAAAGCGAAGCGTATATGTTGTTTCTTTTTACAATAGAAAGCCGCTGGCATAATAAACTATACTGAATTACGAAATTGTAATAGAAAACTTTCCAGAGACTTTTTTACAATGCAGCTTACTGTAATTCTTTCTAATTTAAATAACTTATGCTTGCGTGGGACGAAAAGCTAAATGCCAACACGTCTAACGATGTTACCAAAAAACTACAAAAATATTAAAAAGGGCTACAAGTGCACTTTTATAATTTCTTTTTGCGTTTCCTATATAATTAAATCATATGTTTGCCTATTTTATAAAATCCTTGCTAGGCCCTGGCGTCTCTTTTCCGTCAACATTAACCGGTAAGATAAATTGCGACGTGACCAGTTTGTTGTATTTTTTGTTTGTCATAGTTAAAGTTCTGAGCCACGCAGCTTGCTATAGGCCTAGCATATGCAAAAGATACCTAGTTTGAGTCTTACCATACGAATTAACTTCGCTTACTTAACAATTCGATATAAAAAGTGCGTTTTTGCCTTGTTGATTTGACTACCGGCAAACTAAAAGTGCACAAAGATACTTCTTGGGTTTTACCCGAACTTCATATCGCATACCGATCTACAACATAAGGTAACTTCTAATCGCCATGAGAAGTCAACGGTTTGACTTTTCACAGTGCAATAAGTAGAAGGCTGTAGACGGAGGCGTTACTCTATACAGTACTTCCGTCGTCGGACGATATATGCTAATGTGTTTGTTTGAAGTAAAACCCAATGACAGCCTCCATATAGATAAATTGTCCCCCCGCTATAACATTATATTTATGGTCTGCTGTATATCATATATGATATACTGTAGATGTAAAGAATACACTTTGATTAATCTTAACTTCTATTATCAAGCCTGAGGCTAAAATTAAAAGCAATGACATAATATGTTGTGCGACGCGTAGATAAATAATCTGTTGTTGTCCATGCCAGAAGCCCGCCATTCAATTTACAATGAGCGATTAGGTATTACTCTTATGCTCGGTAGCTGGTTGTCAAGTCTAAGGTATTACATTGCCTCGGCAATTCTATAAGAACGCTACAAAGCGGATGGTTAGAGCTATCATGCAATGAAATCATCAGTAATTTGAAAATTGGCCCGGTAAAAATACATAGCGTTCCAACAGCTGGGCTGACATTTTCCTTGGCCTCTTAATATTACAAGTTACGGAAAAAATAAAGGTATTTTGTTTGGAGTGACGTAGTTTATTTAATGTTTTTTAGGTACATTAAGTTTGATTTAGACGAAAAGTCAAAGTAAAATCATAAATACCAGATATAGCATTACACCTGGGAAAACTCATATAAGGGAAAGAGAAAGGAGGGAAAAAGCAAAGAAGAGAAAGGAAATATGTAAAATGGATATTATGTCGTTAGGTTTAGTGTTATGGCTCGGTAGGATTTGGGTTAATATTAGTGTTTGTTGCAGGGTTAGAATTAGTTTGCATAGTTTAGTGGGCGATTTTTATCGTTCTCTTCTGCGTATGAGTATGGCTCATTGACCTGACGCACAATGACGTAAAATCTGTTTTAGTTGATCTTCATTGCCACCTGACGGATCTGCAAAGTTAGTCAGGTCGAGACTTCACTATTCATTAAACTGCTGTATTCGTCTGCCAATGATAGTGTTAACTATATGTGTGGTACATCAATCTACCAAGCAAATTATCAGTGTTTGTTTGGTTGAATAATGCGTCGATGTTTTAGGTGGTATCTATGTGACCAAAAAATATGTTCGGTCTGGCTACTGTAAATAATGTGCTGAATAAAGTGGGTTGGATATTGTAGAATTTTTTGAGAAACGGATAAAAAGACGAATCAAACCGCCGCTGTTTTGCATATTCCGCCCCGATATTATTTGACTGTCGATATATCGCTACTGGAAAGTAATTCTGACTTCAATTTTGAAAGAAAGTTGTAGATATATATAAAATGAATTCCGAAATCGAAATTAAAACATAACCCAGTTTAACCTGGGAAATCCCCCGAAAGAAAAATTATCCTCACCTACATACCATATATTGTTATTACTTGTACGAAGGAGCTGGACACTCAAACCATCTTAAATTGACATAGAATTTTAGTACGAAGCGGCTTGTAAAAACCAGTTTTTAATAAAGTATTCACATTGGTATTTAAAACAAATAGCATGAAATAAAAAGTTCATCTTTTAAATGTTCAACTCGGTTGAAATATTTATTCGTTTGTACATTTGACATAATATAGGTAAATTATATTTTTAATATAGATTTATGGCATCTATGTTTTATTTAAATTTTATGGCATCTTTATTTTATTTAAATTTATGGCATCTATTTTTTATTTAAAGACTAAATTTACTAAAACGTAGTCATTAGATTCTATTTAACATTTATTCAATTTTGACCTCGATTGTATCTTTTCTTTTTTCTTGTTTGCGTGTAATGGAGTGAATAGAGATTTTCGGGAAAACGATTGAATATGGATGTTGGATGTCGCATATTTGTTCAAATGTCTTTATTCAAAAAAACGGCCATCGTGCTTATATTCTCGGGCCTATGGTGGGAGTGTTCAGTGCGTAATTTTTACCCAGACATTTCTAGTGCATATATAATACATATTACTTAAGCCTTTAAAAAAAGCAACTCATTAGTACATTTTTTGTTATTACAGATCGTTTAAGCAAAATGGTCATTGGTTTAAGTGCGGTTGAGTGTTGGGGGTTTCCAGGAAAATGGTTTATAGTGGTTATGGGGTATCCAAATCTTTTTTGTTCGCATTATAATTTACTATCGATTTTTTTATGCGTTTAGCTGTTTAATAGTGTATTATAATAACATATAAATTTCATATGTAACTTTCATAAATTCCACAAGCTTTTTAAATACTGCTGTGTAGCAAACTAACGAAAATTGTATAGCCACAAATGGGTTTAACCAAATTAAAATAATGTCTCCATTATAAACAACACGCCGAAATGGCTCTAGGTAACCCGACAGTGGGCGTAAGGTAATCTGACGATTCGGTAAACGAACCTTATGTTTTCCCATTCACGGAGATAAACATACATATTTTTTTCTATATTCAACATGTTTGTGTGAACTAGGCGGTGCACAGCTAAGAACAAGGCCGTATAGTGTTTCTTAATTCAATCTAAGTTTCTCCGGTTTGTGATACATAGTTGTATATGCAATAAAATACGAGTTCATAAAAACTGCTCTTTTTGGATGGATTTAAAGTTCTGCAAACACAAACGGTGCTTTGATAGTTTTGGAAGCATATTTTCCTCAAACTCTTTTCGAAAACCATCTCTTGTCAATTTGTTCGTTTGAAAACCTTGAAAGTGCTTCGCGATTGCCTCGTGCCGCGAACCGACAACGTAGGAGTCGGGTATTCCTATTTTATTGCGTAACAGTCCAGTAATCCAAACATCATCAAGCTCGAAAATATTCGCCGATCTAGAGGCGTGGTAAATCTCCTTCATCGTCTCTATGGACATCGTATAATACCCACCGTGACAGAAGGGCGGATATATTGCCCATTTGTAATCTTTTTCCGAGAAAAACCATTTTTCGTTGTTGGTCCTCACTGGTCTGCTGTCAGTGCCGCGCTTAAAGCCGCAAATGAGTGGGAAAATTTCGAATCGCAGGCGGGCGGTGTGATAAAACTGGTCAATGATATTCTCTCGAAGTTCCTTTAAATCCAACAGCATGTCGTCATCGGACGAGGCGTAAAGATACCCGCCTAGTAACCCGGAGTTTGAACTGGTTGGAAGATTGGATGACGCCCACGCCATACCAGCCAATGTTTTGTATACGACACTTCTGAAAGCAACATGAAAATGATAACTAGGATTAAATATCACTCTTGTATCATATATTTTTCTTGGATTGAAAAAGACTGGTTCTCCGGAATGCGCCGTGTTCACAGAAGGAACTAATTTCTGCTTGCGCATTATGAAAAACGTACTAAAAGTTTTTTTTTATAATTGTGTAAAATATTTCCGTAAGCATGTCGGGCCGGTAAGCTTACTCGATAAATGTGTCGAGCGTGAGCCGAAAGGTACACAGGTCGATTCTAGCTGCTGGCTAGTGTTTTTTTTTTAAAAAGGCAATAAGCGGACTTTTCTGAAGTAAAGTAATATATGGATCACTCAATTAGTAAAAATAATATCTTAAAATTCATAAGTATTGAGGGTTACGGGAATGTAAGTTGGGACTAATTGGTATTAAAACCTGCACAAAAACACCTAGCACTCACTTGTAATTGTCATCACCTACATATTGCAATATGTCTCCGTACATATTACTTTCTTTGACTAAGTCCAGTGATTTCATTTCGGTTGAGCCCACAACAAAAACGGTTCTGAAGTCTATACCGCCCAGGTGGGTAATTGATCCCCACGTTCTCCGAACAAGTTCTCGGTTCAGGGAATTACCAAGCTTCGACTTGACAAACGTGACGTGAATAAATCGAACCTCTGATAAGGGTTACCATATTGACACTGATCTAATTTGTTTACCCTTTAATTCTATATCGTAAATTACAAATTCCTTATCCATTTTGACAAAGCCTATATTCGGCGGTAAAGGTAATTAAACTAATAGATTTTTTTGCAGAATTTCCTTAAAAGTGTATGAAAGTTCTTTCAAAAATATTCTTTAGAAGTGTATGAAAAAAGGGAATGTTTTATTCTTTATATAGGGTGAAAATTGTTTTTAAAAACATTCATTATGTAGCCCATATTTACCACCAGATCCACTATACTCAGTGGCCCTGTTTAAAATATAATTTTAGCTTACTGTTATTTTCCAAGCATGTTGTGTCATTCCTGTGTCTCTTAAGTATTTCTGGCTCGATTATGAACTTTGGTCCATCTTTTCTATGGACCGTATTTGAAGGCGTAGATATTCGATGACACATCCTATTCAATGAATCGGTATGAATGGTATTATGTACAAAATGGTTGGAGTTAAATATTAACTGCAAATAACCATAAAAATAATTGCATATCCCCATACTGAATGCGTCAATTGTATTCCCATAGTTGTGGTGTACCATTTGTCTGCATATTATTGCATGTGATGGCGTCAAAGAATTATACAGGTAAGCATTTTCATAGGTTTCAATTACAAGATTTCTCAAAATTTTCAACCTCGTAGATAACAGTGATATAATAAAATGTCATCTGATATACAACATACCTTATCAGGAATCCCATTTGAGCAAAATGTAAGATAGTTGAAAAAACGAACAAACTCATAAATATGCATATCAGTCGACGGAATTTCAAGCTCGCACGCATTACAGTCTTTTTGGTCTCACTATACATCAGCACTATGCTTTGACATGGAGTAAACAACAAGGTAAATTAAACTGTACAAAGCGCGACTCAATTTTGTCGTCGGTTTTATCTGAAGTTATGTAATAAGTGAAATAACATTTACGTCTCGCCGGCTTTTTTGTTTAATTGTTTAATTATCAGCTGTTGTTAAATTTAATTCGTTTCTTGGCAGTTGACTTTACTGCGTATTTTTACCCTGTACGTTTCTTCTGTGAGCTACTAAATTATTTAGTTTTTTGGGGTCATAGCGTCAAGTTATTAGTTCGTTTAAAAACCTAAATAAAGTCGAAATTTAATTCAATATAATTAGTTTTGCAAGTTGGTTCAACTTTTTTCTTTTGGTTATCTGTGCTGTTGTAATTGTGCTTTAAAAGTACTAAACTGGCGAATCTTGTACATTGGTTCGTTCTAAATTACAGTAATTCCCCAAAATAATACCTTAGAATAGCTCTAGCAACATGATTAAAGCACATTTGATTTTAAAGCTAAATAAAATACCACTTGGAAACTATCATTTCCTGGGGAAACAACAAATTCTATAAATCCAGTCCATAAACCTTATACATCTATCATTTCACTTTCCTCGCGATTCAATGTAGTTTTCGCTATTTCAAATACCTGACTTTGAACCAGATAAATATTATAAAGTTACCTGACCAGATTCTTGTGTTGAAGAGAGCAAATTACTGTAATTAGAATGTTGGTTTGCGCAATTAAACTGGATGATCAATTAGAACTGTCTGAAAACAGAAATCTTCTTTTATTAATTGATTTAATTTAAAAGTTGTTTTTGTAAGAATAAACTCGCAATAAGTGGAAGCTGGAAATTATTTACTAGAATGGCTTGTTGGTTTTTCCATACTAAATTGGCAATGGCAATAATCGTTAGTCGTGATTTGCTTGTAAATCTTTGACCATTCATCTTTTAAAAATCCGCGTATATTTTTCGATTCGCTCTTGGCGTAGCCGTTTTGGTGTAGTCCAAAATAAGCTGGCGGTTTAACCACCATCTCGTCAGGCATGCCTAGTCGTCGACGCAAAAGTCCCGTAATCCACACGTCGTCCAGGCTGATAGAAGGAACTAGTAGAGATTCGTTGTAAAGTTGCTTCACTAATCGAACTGAGGTTGCATATAATCCACCGTGGCAGTAAGGCGGGTAAGACGTCCATCTATAAATTTCCTTGGAAACGAACCATTTCCCTTTCCTTACTGGCCCCTCATTCGCCCCTCGCTTAAAACCACATATAATAGGAAATTCGGGCCAGCCTTCTTTGCTCATTTGCTTGAGATTGTCATTAATGTTTTTAGCGAATAGATCCATTTTTATAATGAAGTCGTCATCAGCGGAAGCATAAAACACATCGTCGTCGAGGTTAGAAGATGCCCACTTCATTCCGACCAGAGTCTTAATAACAACATCCCTGCAGTAAAACATGTTTTTTAAATATTTTTTGAACTAATAAATAAAAATAATAACCCTAAATAAAAAAAAAGATTTTTAAACGTTCATTGATGCTATTTAATTTAGGTTTAGAATAGGATAGGATGGATATTCATGTTTATCCCCGTGAATGGGAAAAAAACAAGGGGCAATCGTCGGATCGCCTCGCGCCCACGTACCGTCGGGTTATCGGAGCTATTGCAATGTGTTGTAGGCGTATATGCAGGGCCGGTTTTAGGCCGATTTGACCGATTAGATCAAATTGGGCCCCGCACCTTGAAGGGGCCCCGCGCTAGCGGGGGTCTTTCTGTATTACGAGGTTTAAAATACTACTTAAACGTAAAATAAAAAGTGAAATAATATTCTTTCTCATAATATCAATTTGTTATGCATCGTAACTAAGTCAAATTTACATTTCTGTGTCTGCATGTTACGTCATAATGAATATGGTTGCGTAACAATATATATATATATATATATATATATACAGAAAACATATATATATATATATATATATGTTTTCTGAAAGTAAAACAATACAGTATATCGTAAATAAGCATCCACATTACCTTTAATTTGTTTTATAGCAAGTTTTAAATGTCTATTTTTGTAGTTTCTATGTACTGGTATGTATTTTATGATATATAAACACCCATAAATTTTGCTATGAAGAGTAGGGGCCCCGCCCATTACATTTCTAATTGGGCCCCGCGGTTCCTAGCACCGGGCCTGCGTATATGATAGACCTGTTCTTTTAATTTGGTAGAACCCATTAATCCGCTGGGTTCAGGAAATGTCCGTAAAGTGCCTTGCCAAAGGACACAACCAACTAGCTATCGACCAGTTTTGCACCTGCAACCTTTCGGATCTGCAACCTTTTTTTAGCTTTTTTTATCCGATTAAGATTAGCACACGTTATGGGTCATGGTTTCTGGAGTGTCGCGTTGTGGTTATCAATGGCGAACAGTTGAAAAAACCGGACAGCAGACACGAAGTATTCTTACAATTACCACATTCAATATAACGTTTTAGCGCAAGGCACTTAAGGGATGTCGCTTAAAGTTGTGATTGACTAAAAAACATAGTCTGAATCGTGTGACCATATTGTTGACTTGACCGATTTATATACCACGCCATTTAAAAAAGAGCCCATTATGGGATAGAAATTAGCCCAGTAAAAAACTAGTCCCCTCTCAATCATGTAGGAAAACAAACTCTGGCATTTTTCTATTCAAACGGATAACAATTTTACAATCTAAAAACAAGTACCCAAAACAGCGGAAACAAAAGACCAAAACAGAACTTACTTATATGCGTCAGAGGCATCAATATGAAGAATATCACCGTATCTAGAATGTTCTTCCTGTACTAAAAGCTTTAATCTCGGAACATCAGTATTCGCCACCACGAAAACGGTGTCAAACCTTCCGCCGTTAACATAGCTTAGCGACGCCCACGTGCGGCGAAGTAATTCACGCCGAAAGAAATTCGGCGCGGAGGACTTTACAAAAATGACCATTCTCCAACTGGTATCTGTGACAATAAAAAACAAACAAAGACACTTAATTATTTAGATAACTATATACAAAATTACGCGTTACTTGAATAACAAAAGGTAATTTGTGTTTTCTTACCGTCGGTATTGACTAACCACTTAGTCATGAAAACCACCACTTAGTCATGAAAAATCATTAATTTACCATAACTTGTTAGGAAACCAATATATGTGAGCTACAGTAAATTTGTGCTTTGCGATGTTGAGTTGCAAAAACAGAATGACGTCGATTTGGGGATAGGGGCTGGCATCCCCATGGTAAGACCTGCCTCTCGTGCCGTACCGATTGTTTTATATAACAACTAAAACTTATTTATAAAGCTGGTTTCAAACAAGATAGTCCTGGGGAAATCAAGTATAAAAGTGGAAGAGTTTGTCTGCAAAACGTGGATGATCAAATATCCTTAGTCACTAAGTTTCTCAAATTACTGCGGTCAAAAAAGAAATTCTCGCTGGTGGTATGACCAGCGGCCCACCAATGAGACTTTTAAGCGAAATGATTACACCGCAAAAATTCAAGTTAATACTATATCGGTCCGGTTTATTCTTGTAGTTTGCAACAAAACCAAATAGATATAAACACACTGAAGTCTCAACAACCCCCAGACGCTCGGCGGGCGTACTGACCGACTGAGCAAAACGACCCGACATTTTAGGTGATGAAATTACTTATAGGGAGTTTAAAATAAGGTAAACCAAGGTTACAAAACATCTGCCTTTTTAAGCACGTCCGTGATTTCGGTATTAAGATATGCGTCAAGAAAAAATTACAAAAGTTTGATAGCTTTCCTAGAAACAATGGACTTTTGGTATGAGACAATGTAACACAGAATTCCAAAACGCATCATTGGTGCCACAACAGGCAAAGACAGTGACTGTCGGGTACATGTCAAGGACTCTACCTGTTCAGAAACGAAGTTAAAACTTTATTGAAGCGTTGTTAAACGGTGGATAAACAATGAAACAATAACCAGTATCACATACCATTTGTTTTATTATTTTATTTTCGCAAGAACAAAGTCTGTTCTTAACACGTCGCTTGCCACATAATTAACAGCCTTGCATATAAGAGATGGTTAAACTTACTTTTAGATTTAATACAGTTGTCCTCATCGCAAACTCCAAGAGTTATCTTCCACGGTTCCAAAAGTATACGATTCGGCACGGGCGTGGTAACTTCAGTTGGTAAAGTATAAGTTGTGGTATTTAGTACTTCAGGGAATGTGGACACCTTAAGTGTCATTTCGCGGCGTACCCTTAAAGAAAAATGTGTTTATTTAAAAAAAAGAAGGAAAAGTGGGGTATACATAATTGTTCAAAGGTATTTTAGCCTTATTCACCACATAATCAATTTAAGTATTCAAAATAACTGTTTGATTAATCCTATACTATTGTGCACTATAAGCGATTGTGTATATAAACAAA
>CH002476.1:151756-189080 GCA_000149265.1 Ciona savignyi
TATATATATATATATATTTATATGTGTGGACGTGTGTGTGGGTTAATTAGTAAAAGCAGGTTAGTCCCATATTTTATTTATGGTTTCACAGGAATACCCATGGGCTATGAAAAATAAAAAAAATGGACATCTACATCATATATGCTAACAAAAGTTTCAATCTAATTTTAATTAGATTGCCTTTTAGTACGATATTGAACGACAAACCCACCCTATCAATAGTTTTGACGATTTTTTAAAAAAAGGAAACCAAAATAATGGTAGGACAAATCCAAGACAACGTTAAGTTAAACAAAGGGATAAAACCATACCGAACTAATTACTCTACACACCATCTAAAAATGGCATATTATGCAACATCTAAAATTGATGTTGTCTTTTAAATGTTGTCTTGTCTTGTCATCTTTGTTGATTTAAATGTTGATGTTGTCTTGTCATCTAAAATCTTTTAAACACTCCGCAGGCCAAAACATATCATCGCATAAGAAATAAGCGATTTCCAATAAAATATTTTCAAAAAATATTACCTACGTTTTATTTTATTATAAATTTAATAATTTTTCACTCGATCTGACCATGATGGTATACGCTGTTGTCGAAATAAACGATTATACTGCAGTTGCATGTGTATTGTTTGTATATCCGACCGATTAGCTTGGCGGTTTCGTGCGTCGCCTTTGAGCAGAAATTTTGCATATTCGAAATAAGTCGTTAACGTTTGCCGTAACCCAGAGATTGCTGGAACCCAGTAGAATAAAAAGTTCTACTAAATTGAAAAACGTATATATGATACACTGCAATAGCTCCAGTAACCCGACGGTGAGCGCAAGGTAATCTGACGATTGGCAGAGTGTCAAAGTCCCCTGCGTTTTCCGATTCACGTGGATAGACATAAATATCCTATCCTACTTAACATAGCTGAGTGGGTTGTAGTTTTGGAAAGAGTTTTGGACTGGATGATGGCCTGAAACGACATATGTAAGAAATGAAACAGGATGTACCTGTTCACCGAATCGGTGATCTGATACAATTGTATCGACCAGTAGGCCCCAACAAGCGTCAGCATCCACCCGAGAAGAATCGTGTTAACTTTTCTTGACGGCATTGCATATTTACATATACAGGATATTGCTGAAAATCAGAAAATCAATTTCGTTCGTAACTTAAGACCTGCGTAGCCTAAAAATGATAATAATTTAAAAATGAAATGTGTTGGCCTAGATAGAGAGAGAGGGTAATGATCCACCTGGCCCTCACAATACGTACATCCGGCAACAAGATACAATTTGAAGTCATCCCAAACAAACCCTTAGATTTTCTCACAACTTAAAGCTGGAATCTGCAGCCTAAACTTAAAGCTGGCATCTGAAAACTAAACTTACAATTTTATCTTAAAAATTTCTGGAACTTTGGAACTTTTTCTTATAAAACAGCTCGGAAATGCACAATCAACGCCTTTATTTTACAAAGCCCTGCTGTACTATTATTAACTCTTTCCCTCCCAACTCGCCATATATGGCGAGTTGGTGGTAAAACATGGTATCCCGTCTGTCCATAAATGGATAGAAATCTAAAAAACGATTTCTCCGCAATGCGTAATGGTAGAGACCTCAGCTATGGCTCATTCGATCAAGGAAACCCTATATTTTATTCTCTGTGATTATCGTGGAGAAATATTAAAAATGCGAGGAGTGATAGCCTTTCTTTTTCAAGGCTTCGCCTCTTATTTCTATCGATTTTACACGAATTTACAAGTGACTAACTCAGCCAATAGGAGTCGCGTTAACTTGCGGAGAAGCTCTTTTTGTCAAGCAAGTCTTTCTTTACATTCTCTGTGAATTTCGTGCCGTTGAGAAAAAAAGGAGAGCGTTGGTGACGTTTTCGCAGCAGGCGTTTATGCTTCGTGTTCACCAAAGCATGAATCCAGCTGGGCCTGCTGAGCGCACGATAAAGAAAAAGGCGGCGAGACTAGCTAGTTCGGTGTGCCCTGCTTTGAAGAATATTGGATATAGTATTTGTGTTTGTTTGCTTTTGTATGCCCTTTTACACTTCCTTCACTGTTCTTATTTATACTTTTTACTATTTTAGTTCTACAAAACTAAAAACTTCAATGCGTTTTGGTTCAATTTTTCATAATATAGTTAGAATAAAGGAAAATTTCAATTAGGAATAGTAAAAAAACTACTGAAGATACAAATACAGTTTAAATTTTCTTGAGTACAAAAACTATTAGACAATCTACATTCCAATTTTCATATCATTTGGGCATACCAATAATTAGTGAGTATTTCGTTTGTCAGTGCACCTCAAAATTTTCAAAGTCGAGCAGAATTTTCTTTACATAAAAAGTAGTGTTCACTAAAGTTTACATAATATATTATTTATTGGAGGTAGATTCTAGTTGTACGGTTTGTTTAAAAGAGGGATAAATTATCTTTCCAACCATACTAAATATTAAATCATAGCATAAATTTGAGAAAAACTGTGCTAATTTGAAAATGACCAAAAATTGTAAAAAACACTGCGGGACAGCATGTTTAAATTAATGCATTTGGCCGGGAGTGAAAGAGTTAAAACACACGAGAACAACGGCGCGCAACCTAACCCATACTGCTTCCCACCGTATACACATTATACAAATAACCACCATTGTAATTACCACCATTTGTTAGCAAAATACTTATTTAAATACTATGACTAAGAGAGCATCACTCGTCAAATGCGGCCACTCATAAAGATCAAATTGACGGTTATACGCCATCTATAAGCATTTCTCAAATAATATATGTATTTGAAATGCGGACATTGTGCTCAAAGTAGCTAAATTAAAGTAAGAATTGGGACGCAAGAAAAGCGAGTATGTGGTAACCTGTTTGTTAGTCATAAGTTTCTATTATCACAAACGTTAAGCAAAAAAGAAAACAAAAACCAAAAAATTTGACGACCAATATATCCATTCATAAAATCACAAACGTTTTACAAAAGCAACAACACGTACGCAATAAGTAATTTCTTATTGGTCTGTATCAGCAGTAGGTTCTTAGTAATTACAAATGTCGTGTTCGGTCAGAACTTACGGTGTGTATATATGTGTCAGCATTACAAACGCCACAAAAGGACCCGGTAAACAACTTTCTGTTTGGAACGTTGTTCCGGGTCCTATTATACTTTATAACCATTTGTCTATCTCTAGTACAGTGCATCGACTACAAATATAAATTCAAATGCCTAACCATTTTATTCAAATTTAATTTAAATTAACCATAGATATACCTATACTAATTTGCTAGAACTAGCAAACTTATACATAACTTTAAAATGCGAACGGACGGTATGTAGACTACATACCTTAATTTTCCTAAAGGCGTTTAGGTAAATAGTGACCGCCCACACCAACACTGCTTCATATCAGAACCTACTTTCCTGCTGTCGTGGACGACTAAACGAGCTAAAGTACGACTTGGCCCAAATCCTATAAACAGCACCTAGCATATGGTTTAAACTTCGACGAAACAAATCCAAAAAGTACACTGTATTTTTGCAGCTTTTCGAATGACATATCTGTGGTGTGAAACCTGACATGAAGACTGCTGTAACCACACATCAAACAACTTGTCGCATACTAAAGTGTAAAAGCGTCTCTGTATTTTGTATTCACCTGCGAGAAAGCCTTGCCATTTAAAACCAACGAGCGCGAAACATGACACTTTTCGAATTAAAACCCAAATAAAATAAGCGACAAAACAGCAACAAAGCTACTGAACAGGATCCATCTTTTGTTCAAATCGTCTGAGCATAATAAATCAAATCGTGGTATCTTCTAACTAAAACTAAAAAGCCAATACAAACTTTAATCCCACGTTCCGGCGATAGGCTGCATTATTGCTCTCAGTTCATTGTGTTATAACCTTTATTTTTTCTTGCCGCAAGCAAGATAGGTATTTGCTGTTCATCAATTTAGTCAGCCGGTATACCAATGTTTAGCTTATTACATGTTTGGTAAACCTGCGGCGTCACAAAATTACTTTCCAGTCGAATAAGTTGACGCGAAAGATCCAAGACAGTTCGTGTGCACACATCATGCTGGATTATTCCGAATAAAACTTTGTGAGCCCGCCAGCACGCAATTTGGCCATGTGTAACATTAAGACCGCTGATGTAACATTTAGTCCCCTGATGTAACATTACCAGGCCAATTAACTACATCCCCTATTGCAATAAACAACTGATACTTTAAATCTTTTCAGCTGTATCAGAGTTATTTGCTGTCAGAATATCAAAATAACACAAATTCGTCTGATACCATCGACCTTATTTTTTGTTAATTTTATCAGTTTAACGTCCTATCTTAAACTAAAGGCATTAAAAACCAAACCGGCACACCTGAATTAAAAAGTATTAAAATATTCGTAAAGGCTACAGATAGTATACGCACAGGCTACCACAAATATAATTGTATAAAAAAAATCTCCAATATGAAACCGTCAGTAAAAATAATCCAATATTAATTCTTTAATCCTAATCTGTGATTCTCAAGCACGACTTTTAATCATTCTTATCTGTGAAAATCATTAACACTTTTACCGGTTTAACAGCCGCGTTCGCTATATTTATTTATTTATATCCTTTTTTAACTGACGTGTTTCAACGACTGATCGTTCTGCCGACTTTTCCTGTTCATGTGACGAGATTAACTTTATTTTCCTTTTATTAATACTAGGGTGAAGTGATATAACTAAAACTACTAAACGATCTGCCCAAAATTCCAGATAAAACATTACGTAGTTACGCTATTTAATTTTTCTCGCTAAATATTTGCTTTACACCTCCCTTTTTACTCCATAACCTGTGCTGCTTTTATGATGCTCCTTACAATATTGTGGTTTCCAATTTAGCCCTTACAAAAACAAAAGTTGAAAGAAAGTGATATTAAATCACAGCACAGCAATTCATGCTACATGTTGTTGTTGTTATAACGGAACATGCCAACGCGTCACAACTACACAATAACGTGATTTGACATATTGTCCACACATACAGCTGACTTTCTTAGATGAAACCATGCCAGATAACTAAAAAGGATTGGTTTAAACCAAAATCCAGTGGGCGATTAAAGGCTTGAGTCATAAGTAAAACCCAATTCTATATACGTATTTATTAAATAGTACAGTTAAGTCTTTTCCCACGTTAGGTTATTTTCAACTGCTGTTAAACGTTATCTGTCGTAACTTTATTTATTACACCACGTAAAGAATTACGCAAAAACTTCTTATCTGGCCACAAAGCGAAACCGTTTTCTCGAACTTTATTTGATCTAATGAATCTTGGTGGGTATTTGACTGTACTCACCACAACAATGCACCTAAATCCACAATTTCAACACCGCACGAAATCGCACACATTAAAAATTACACACTGTGGCACATAAAAAATGATTAAAAAATCCGGTTTAAAATTAAGCTACGCCGGACATAGTTTCGTTAAGCCAACTGAAAACCGTGTCTTCGTAATCAGTTCTCCATTGTATGTTAGTCTTAGTGAGTTCCAACGCTTGGTCCACTGATCTGGCTCCAGTTCCGAGTTGGTCTGACCTCGACTCTTTGAAAGTTTCCAGCTGAAAATACACGAATAGAGTAGAATCGGCTCGGATACCGGTTTGTTCGGTCAGGTATAGCTCAGTTTTATGCTTTGGGTAATACGCTTTTGACCACGGTATATTAACGGGATAAAATAAAACTGAACGAACGTATCAATCATATACGACACACTGCAAAAGCGAACGGCCATATTTAACACGGCTTCGGAGCACATGAGTGTTAACTATTCGATAAAGTAAAGTAAATGCAGTTAGTAAATCGTTCATTTCAATACTGCTTAAACAGAATGACTATCAAATCGGGAACTTGTCGAGCCATGTAATTATTTTTTTATGCAATATGGCTTTATTTACAGTCCAAAACAATGCAATGATATTAGAACGGTATCAAAATAAAATTCTTCCGCTAGTTAAAACCAGAATCGAACTTCGAGCTAACGTGATTGAGTCATAATAAATATTTAAATAGCTCCTTTTCAACGGTAAAGCATGGCGAAGAGCATAAATAAATTAGCATACACGGATGAAATATCATGACTGTTTTGTTATCGGAAGGTATTGTGGTTGGTTATGCGAGTATTGTGTTGGGTGTCACTCTAAAGCTTCACACCGGCTGGAACTGGAAAATATACCAATGTGTAGCGGAATCTGGTGTATATTCAATACGTGATACGTGATTGTAAACTATGCGAGATTAGCATATCTCCAGACAGTCAAGTAATCGGATTATGTTGGACGAACGACATACCGCTCTCATCAACGGCGGTATGGACGGTTTTTCCCTTCATACTTGATAAAAAAAATAAAAAAAATTCAGTTTATTTTGTTTGTTTTCCAACGTTAGGTTTGGCAGCCACTTCTAAATATATCTACACTAACTAATTAATTGGATTATACACCTGTTAACGCTTGTCGTTTTGGTGCCCTCATACGTTTTTATTTCTTATTTATTTCAAAGGTCCTGCTTCGTGTTTTCCTCGTGAAAACCCATTTTAAAGCTTTAATATTGTTAATTTACTAATAAATACCTTTGATTTGATCACTTTTATTCGAACCAACTTCGCAACACGCGGTAAAAAAGGCGATAAAATAACCATTTCCAGTGAGATAACTTAGGAGCCGAACATCATGTTAAGTTTTGATACATAGCATGTTTTACTTTGTTTTAATCACTCACCGTGCCCGTATGGATTTATATTGGTAAGACATATGTGCATTAAGTACTATGGCGTACATAAATCACGGCAGACAGCATGAACGCATTAAAATGATGACCTTTTCGTGACGCGCGATCAGCCGGCGGTTGATGACAAATGCCGGGGATTTTTTTAGGCCGGTTATCTCATTTATAGCACGTATTAAAGTCAGCCAGCCATAAACTGGTCGGAAGCGTAAGCCTAGTCAGGTGTGTTTCTGGGAAGGGCAATTAGCGGGTGTTGCCTGAAGCCAGTGGTGAATTTACTTAAAATTAAACAGTATTAATATTTCAAAAGTATACTGCGCACCTAATTGCTGTATTCCGACGGTGGGCGCGAGGTAATCGGACGTTTGCCTGTGTAATAACGTCTCTTTATCCATCCAAATCGATGCCACGAGTATCCTATAGCTTTTCTATGTAGTTACTTATGGTGATATTTATGCGACGTACCTTTAAGGTGGAATAATACTTATAACAAAAACTCCTTGGATTGAATTCCCCGTAACAACTGGCTAATGTATTTGTAATCAAGGACTTGCGTCACAGCCTAACGCCCATTCTTCCAAACCTATCATGGTATGATGAATTCGCGCCAATAAACCACAGTGAGGGGTAAACAAACATACACGACACACCACCGGCAAGGTGTGGTTACCTACACTGCGGCTTGATCCCGTTTAAAACAGGACAAACACGATTTAAACCTTAATCTTCGAGGTAACGTTTTGCGATTTAGAAGTTTTTGAGAAAGATGTTTAATTCTCGAGCGACAAGTGAATTTCCGCTTATTCTAAATGTTGCGTTTAGTATTTATCTTAATTGAGACCGGAAGCATTCAACGCATGATCTACAAAACCTTAATGGAGTTACTTTTCCCCTCTCAATATTGTTTTTTTTTTATAAATAAAGGTGCTAAAGTTTATTCTGAGCTTAGTAAACCCCAAATCCAAGCGAAAATTCTTTGTATTTTCTATGATCACAATAAAACCACAACAATGGGGAGAAATGAGCTAAGAAAACAAAAATGTACTGGAAGTCTAGACCAGGATCGGTTGTTACAACACTTGAGGGAATTTTGGGAGAATTAAGTGGATGGCTACACCTAAAGGTAAGATGGAAGAAGGGAAGGAGGGAAACTGCTGACTAAACTATGTAAAGTAATTTTAACCCTGCCTGAATCACCAACCTCAACCGCAAAACTAAACCGTACTCAAGACCGAAATATACATTTTAGTGTGTAGTTGCCCTCCCTCCATGTATAAGTCGTTCTTTCCTTCTAGTTTTTCCATCCAGTCGGCCATGAAATCACTTACCTCCTTAAGCTCAAACTCGGTTGAAAATCGTGAAGTGCATCCTTCAATTATACTGTTGATGCGGAAAAATCCGGAACCGTATCTGTTTCAAAACAAAGAAATAGGATTTTATTATTTATCCTCGTGAATGGAAAAACCAAGGGGGTTATCACACGGACACGGGTAATCATCAGATCACCTCGCGCCTATCGCCGGGTTACCAGAGCTATTTTAGTGTGTTGTGCATAATTGAGATATTCCTTTAATTTGGTAGAACCCATTATTCCACTGGTGGGCCCGGCAATATCCCAAGGACACAACTAATCAGATAGCGACCAGTTTCGAATCTGAACCCTTTGGTTGAAAGGCAACGAACTAACCCACTGCGCTATTCGGTCGGAATTTAATGAGATCTATAATAAACCGTTACGAATTTTTTTAGGAATGTTAGCAAATATATATATATATATACATGTTGTTGTAAACCATATTAAAACGTGTGGGTATAATTTATTAGAGGGGACACGAAATTTTACGAGATCGCGTGAATTCAAAATATGTTTAAAAGTAATTATAAAAAGTTCAACAGCTATTCGAATTCGTTGGATTTTTAAATTTTTGGTTTAAAAAAATTAAAAGGAGTATAATAGAAACCAATCAAAAAACATTCACCAATCAAAACCACGCAGTTAAATATTTGTTATCACAGCAGCAGACAAAAACAACAAACCATTTTCCCACTCACTGAGAAGGGTTGTGTTATGAATTCCTTAATCAAAACATTCATATCGGCATACTCCCATGGTACTGTTACGAAAACAGGTAAAACAGCAATATACGTGTCCAAAACGGACGATAACCGTAATGTGGTCGTTTGTACAAGAACCGATATCGACAGTTTCATGAAAGATTATTGTTATTATTATAAGAGACGCCAATTCCTTGCTTTTGTTTTACCTTATAAAAGTTTCGATGGAAACGTACACAGTATAAAACAATGCCGTGTTGCTACAGGGTCGCTTTATATACGAGTATAAGAAAACACAGAATTGATTGTTACGTATGTATGACTTTCCATGTAGATTCCCGAATTGTTATGCCCGGAATTAAGAAAAGGGAAGTTATTACTAAGAAAACACAAAGGGAAGTTATTATTTGTTTGGTTACTTCGTGATCAACATAGAGTTACATTAGCTATTGCTATGTGTGTAAGGTTAAAACGTGCCTTAAATTGTAGTTCAAATCATTTATTTACTCGACCCTTACAATACTATGTTATATCAAATATATAGGATAGGATGGGATATTTATGTTTATCCCCATGAATGGAAAAATGCAATAAGCATTTAACAAACAGGTAATCGTCAGATCACCTCAGACTCACTGTCGGGTTATAAAGTGGTGTGTATGATTCAGATGTTCATTCAATTTGAAAAGAACCCATCATTCCACTAGGTTTAGGCATTCTCTGTTAAGTGACTTGCGCAAGGACACAATCGATCAGCCAGCGACCAGTTTCGAACATGCCACCCTTTGGCTAATAGGCGACGAACTAACACACCAAGCTTATCTGCCGGCACACATCAAATCCCTGTAATCCTATTAAAGACAATTTTAAGCTCAATATATTTAACTTACACTTCATATATGTAATCCCATTCTCTTCTGAGGAAGTCCCATGTTAGGTCTCTGGCGTAGTCGTTTCCACATAAACCCACATACACACTGTAGGCATCTTGGTTCCTCACCAAAGTAGAATCCAGAGTGTATTCAAGGTATCTGGTGAAATAGGACAAAATGCTAATTTTAACCCCTGAGGATCGGAAAACACGGTGTAACACTGACAATTTGCTAGACTATCTAAATTCACAGTTTGGTTTCCAGAGCTATTGCAATGAATTAAACATGGTAAAAATACCTTTTTGTTTGGTGTGTTAAAAATCCGTGGTCAATTACCCTTAGAAACATGGCCAATACAAAATTAGTATAAAATTGGTTTTAATTCATTCAATATTTTTCCGTTGTTGGTCAAACACGTATATTTAATGGTTGTTTATAATTACATATATATCGATAATGTAACAGCTTAGTCAATAAGACTACATGATACTTAATTACAGCTGATGATCAGTATCCTTTTCTATAGTTCTTACTACAATGGTTGTTTTAATCTGTAGCCAGACAGCCCTAAAATATAACTATTTAATAATTAATAGCCTTGTAATTATTAAAACTTAGTAGGCCTAAAGTAACTTAAGGTAATCTTATTTCCCTTACCTTTGTATTATCCAGAGTTGTTTGGTACATGCTAATGCACTCTGCAACGCTGATTTCTCATGGGAATCCCCCTCAGTTTGATACCTGCCCCAGATAAAGTCCCACTCATCAGACCCTCCATTAGCCACAGCTTGGCAGTACACTGCATCCCGAAGATTAGGGGATATCCTATGACAAGATAATTTTAATAGATATCGTGTGTTGCTATGTTACTGATCTGGGGGTAGAGGGTAAATGTAGGAAAGATGTCTTTATTCCATTGGATGAAAAATTCAGGGGGTAATATAATAACAATCACAATAAATTCTGCCATCTATATGGTTACTGAGGCTATTGCAGTGTGCATTGTATACAATAGAGATAATGTTTTACTGTTTGCTTTTTCTCAGCACGTCAGGTCTCCAGACATAAACTAGCCGTATCAAACCAGCTTAGCTGGACGGTTTCATTCATGGGTTAGGCACTTAGCAGACATCGTTTAAAATTAGTGGTTTATAGGATAGGATAGGATAGGATATTCATGTTTATCCCCGTGAATGGGAAAACCTAGGGGGTTATCACACGGGCAATCGTCAGATTACCTCGCGCCCATCGTCGGGTTACCGGAGCTATTGCAGTGTGTTGTATATGATAGACACGTTTCTTCAATTTGGTAGAACCCATTAATCCGCTGGGATCAGGCAATGTCCGTAAAGTGCCTTGCCCAAGGACACAACCGACTAGCTAGCTGCCAGTTTTGCACCTGCAACCTTTCGATTAAAAGGCGACGAAACCGCTAGACCACCGGGCCGGACAAATGGGATTTAACTAAATCTGCAACGATGTTTACATTGTATTTAACACGACGTAATATCTATGTAAGCAAAAGGTAATGATTGGGTTATAATGCTCTGTGGATTTTTCCACTTACCAAAGTATTCAACCGTATCTTTTATTTACCCAATAGTTCACTTGATTTAATCGCTGATCATGCGGCTTGCTCAAGAAGAGAAGCAAATAGCTGACAGCCTGACAAGCTTCTAGTAAGTTTTAAACCTCATTTTGGTTCCCTGCCACTACTTTAGCTGCGCCATAAGTACTTGCTAAACCTATACTGCTCTGAGCAGGAAAATGTAAGCAGAATGCACTCGATAATTTTACCGGTTATCAAATTTGGTTTTAAACACACAATATCCACATAATTGCCATGGTAGATGGCCGATTTTTAAATGCTTTCTTACGTGTTATTGCTGGGGTCTGCCATCCAAGTGTGAAACAAAGTTTGCGCATGTTCGATACAATCAATCGATCCATAACTGCAAGCTGTGTTGATGGTGCTACCGCGCTGTTGTCTGAAAGTGGACAATGGTCTTAAAATGTTATGTAGCTATAAACATTATACATGGGAAAAGAGATACTCTTTATTTGTGTACGAAAAACATGAATAGCTTAAGTTTTTTCGCATGGTAATCCGAAACTACCCATGTGATAACCATCCAATGTAAACCCGTTCATGACAAGGATTATCATTAAATGACATTACGATGACATGGCAGTTAGGTAATTGGTGCTAAAACTTAAGTGTGTAGAATATGATGGATACTTGGCTGTACCATTTGATGCCTTGCTCAAAAGGACATAACACTGTTAACATTGAACGGAGACACTTTGGTTCAGCTCAGTAGGGTCAATTAGGTTTGACTAATGTTATTTCAATGACACAATGGCTGGCAAGAGACTTAGATCTTAAACAAAACTGATATGTGCCGGAAGACTTTAATTTACACTTCATGTCTAGTGGTCCCAAGCAGCATCACGTTACAAAAAAAAAAACTTGGTGGTACTTCATTTCAAAGAAATATTGCTATCATGTTTTATAAGAAACAATAAAACAATAAATAATGTGCTCTTGTACAAGATGCTCACCGTTGCAGGTGGTCTCCCTCATCTGTCCATGTGAGGTTGTAATATGCAGGTTCAACCAAGTACAGCAAGTAACTCTGAGGTTTTTAATATTAACAGAATTTTTAGTGTTTGTTAATGCATAACATTAAAAATTATTAATCCTAGAATCTGGATTGGTAGACAGATAACCTCGCTACCACCGTCAGTGGAGCTATTACAGTGTGCTGTTATATTATAAAGACATTCCTTTAGTTTATGAAAAACAAATTTATCCAGTGAGTTCAGGCAAAACCAGTGGCTGGTTTTAATCCACATAGGAAAAATAACAGCCCCCCCTCTGATTTACACATATATTTTACACGTGTCCAATACTTTAAGTTAATTTTGGCTACTTTATGTGAACAAGGCTTAATTTAGATTTTTTAGATTTTGGTGGACCATAATTTTTAGCTGACAAAGCAATGGTTGAAAAACAGTTCCCCCATTATTATTTTATTAGTTAACTCTTACAAAAATCTAGGTCTATGCACGGCTGCACATATTAGGAACGTCGTAATTCATTTCAGCAAATATAAACACATCTGAATCCACTGTGTACTTTAAAGCAACTATACCAGAAGGCACCATCAGTTCTTATTCACAAAGAGGTTGGTTTAAAAAGATACTCTATTTAATTGGGCTAAAATAAAACTTTGTTTAAAATTCAAATTATTGTCAGAAATGTTAACATTTTTGTTAGGGTCAAAATACGCTTGTTTCTTAGTCATAACTAAGGCTAAAATCCATAACAGAAAGGCGATGTTAAACTCAGCATATTCATAATGAAATGCAGAAAGGATGGTGGGTTACCGAATATACACCGTAAGCTTCAGACCGTCCCAACATGTCATCCAAGTAACTGAGAACACGTAATGCACTTTGCCAAGGCAAGAAGTCGTAATCGTCTCGGAGGAATTTGGTTGTTTTCAGTGCAATTTCATACTTCACAAGACCAGTCCTGCGGTACAATAATGTTACTAATGACATAATTGATTTATAATTAACACATATGAGTAGTAATGCATCATAAAAAGCAATTTTTTTGTTACAGCTTTACAGAAAGAACTTTAGGACTTAATTGGTCTAATTAGAATACCACACCCACTGCCCGTTAAGAGAGCCTTTTCAATATGTTGTAAATAATACATACATTTCTTCTGTTTTTGTGCTTATTACCTTGGGTTATGTAACAGCCATTATGTTCCTTGACCATTTACACAATCGACTAGTTACCGGATGGTTTTGATCCGGCAACCTCTCCGTTACCAGTCCAATGCGATACCAGGCAGTCAATCAACAGCACAGATATAATGCCATGAGTTCAGTAAGCTCTAACAGTTACAATGCAAACAATCTATATTGGGAGAGCACACACAAATATTTTGCTCTCTCTAAAATAAGGTAGAATTTAAAGAGAAGGGCTATGTTGCTGCGAATTTATATCAAATATAAGAATATGCTATTCAATCGGGTAATGTACATATTAATATAGTTAGGCATACCCACACTGATGGCCATCCAAAAATACAATAAAACATTTTTATATCTAAATCAAAACACATATTTTAACAAACCTCGCTAAAGTAAGAGCATCATCTATGATCTGACTCCGACTTTTAACATTTATAGCCTGAAATTTAATTAACCCAACTTAACACAATATTATCAGCTAAAATTCAGTATTTAGTAAATTAACTAACTGTATGATGCAAGGTATAGGCCTGATCGCCAATCAAATTGGTGTTTTGTCAGATCAGTGTTTTGTGAAACCCAGTGAAAGATCACAAAAAGTAATTAATTAAAAAATACCAATAAAATTAGTTTTACCGAAAAGTTCCTGGACAACTGATTGATAATAGCATTCCAATTAGCATCATCATAGTTAACTCTGTAATAACCGAAAGCTTCGTAATTTCCAATGACGTATTTTCCATTCGGGTACACCATTGATAGATCTAAATTATTTAATAGATAAGAGTAAAATATAATGATGTCATATAAAATATCAAAGGAACTTATGTTAACAGAATTGTACACTGGTACAAATTTTTTTGTAATGTTTTAATTTACTATTATGTTTTAAATATTCAATAAAAAGCATTAGTGTTTTTCAAAAGGCAATTAAGTAGTACTCAAATTTTAAAATTTATTGGCAAAGGTGATGTATAGTGCATGATGGAACTAGGAAAAATTGTGTCTAGGATTTTAATCGAATATCATTGCATGATAGTATTTTTAATACATAATCATTGACAAAAAGTATGTGTGGCTAGCAAGTGGCCAGTTTTAATCGCATTTATTTCCAATTTCTTAGAAAGTCATTTACCTTGACAAAATTAAAGATAAATAGGCACCATTAGATTAATGTAAGGTAAATAAAGTTCAAGCTTTCAGTAAGATTATGACATGAGACTCCATTTTATTTCCAAATAGAAGGAAATCGACAGTTGGAATAACACAGATGATTATCAGACTACCAGGTTTAAACAAACAAGTGTCCTGCTGTGATAGCTTTAATTAATAAATCACCTGTTTCTTTTCTCAGCCAAAAAAAACTTTTTTCCGTGTCTCCTTCAATGATATACCAAAATGGAATTGTCCATCTGTAACTGTGGAACAAAAAAAGAAAATAAATTTTCACACTGATTATAAATTAAATATTTAAACTATTTGTACATATTAGGATATAGTAGGATGGTCATAGTTTATCCTATGAATAAAAATACAAGTTAAAGGTATTACACAATAGCATTCATCAGAATACCGAAGCTATTGTAGTGTGTTGTATAATATAGAAACATTCCTTGGGTTTTAGTAGAACCAATAATCCAGTGGGTTTAGATGACGTCTATTTGGTGCCGTGCTTAATGACACAACCAGTTCTAGCCAGAACCTAACGCTTTTCTGTTAGTGACAAGATACCAAATGCCGATATACTAGGTGCAAGGATTAAAGGGATAGTGACATAGTGTTTATTTTAGCAATTGTGATTTTTGGCATATCCCAGTATCAGTATTGTTTGATAAAAGAAACAATATGATCTCTGCATCACCATGGAATTCATAAGCTATGCATATGATGAATCAAATTGCTCAGAGCATTGGATCTAACTACGTAACAATCATATACTTTAGTTTACAGGAAAATTCCATTAATAATAAAATTCAAATCAATACTTGTACGGGCTTTCTGGGAGTGTTGGGTCCGCCTTTGGGTCAAGAAGAAATCTTTCCTGCAGGACTTCCATCATTAAAGGGTTGTCCAGATTCTGCTTCATGGTAACCACTGGGTAACCCATCTGATTGACCCATGTGTCCATGTCGGCTTTGAAATTTTCCGGCGGGTTATTTTTGGGGTTCGTAGCAAGAATTGCCTGGGAAAATATTTAAAAAGATGGTTTGCAAAACACATTCTATTCACTTTACTTTATTTATTGGATAGTGGGCAGGATTAAAATCATCTGCAAAGCATGTATCAGATGCTTGCTTATCCTAGTGAAATAAAGGGTCTAAACAACAATTGTGGCAAACGCACCATGTAATTTAACACAATGAAATATATTCTGCAACTGGATTGCAAACTTATTAGACCATTATTGTCCTAACAAGTTATCATATCCTGTATGAATAGTGGTATATGAATTTCCCATCTGCCAGGTTAAAAATGACAAATCCACATAAGTCCAGTAGTGAACATTACAACAAAATACCGCTCATACTAACGTGGGAATGATATAAAATACCATCAATCAATTTGTTTGGGTTACAACTTTTCTTTTCTCTAACAAGATTAATTAAAAAACATTACCTTAAAATATAGAAAAACAGCTGTTATAGCACATCATGGTAAAATATAAAGCAGTTTTAAAAAAATATGAAGATTTCCGTCAACACCAAAAAAAATCCATTTTACTTCTTCCCAGTAGGAGAACAACTGATTGTGATCCACCAATCCATATGAAAACTCTTCAAGGTAGTTCTGAATATGAAAAATTTGAATTTAAGACTATTGTTAAGCAAGACTTTTATTTTAAACAATCCATTAGAAAATCCATAGGCCCATACAACTAAAACCAATCAAATGATGATAAATGATGAACTTGAACCCACAAAGTTACATTTATCCAGAATAATACATGACATTTCTTTGCCAATGCTGTTATAAATCCCTGAAACTTTCAGCTGCCTGTGCAACATTACTGTTCTGTCATTTAGTCCTTGTTTGTCTCAAGTCAAAGTAGAGCCGAGTCCAAGTCAAGTAAAAACTTTTAAAAACCCACCCACCTTAAGTCATTAACCTTTAACCTTAAATCCAACAAGCAGAGCAAGCAAAGTTTTTTTTCAAGCAAAATTGTTGAAGTCATTCAACTTCAGATAAAGTCAAATACAAGGCTGGTAGGCAAATCCATTTTTTTTGTATTAAAAAAAATGTTTAAAGGTTCTATGGTGAATTAAATCATTGATGTAACAAATTTAGACAGTCCTTAATCATATCGCCTGACTATATAATACAATCCACTCTACTAATATGATGAAATCAAATGACAAACCTTAAGTCCAAGTTTAAACGCTTCTTCCCCTGCAAACTCGGAAATCATTCTTATAAAACATCCGCCCTTGCTATAGCTGATATCATCAAATAGGGCATTTATATCATCAGGGGTTGTCACATTTTCTGCGATAATTGGCCGGGAGGTTGTCAGTGCGTCAACTGTAAGCGCATCGTGCAAATCGTACAACACAAACTGGTCCATCTGAATTACGAAATTTAGAAGTTCAATTGCTAATCATCGAACCATGTAGTTTTTGGTAACCTGTTTTCAAAGTTTACACAAAAAATGGAAATTGGGTCTAATCTTGATCCTTTGAGTTGGGTAATGTTGGATATTTGTCAGTATCATGAAAGCACCTTCTTAATATTAAATTGAAACCATATAATATAGGTTTTCAGTGAAGATATTTTACAAACACAAGATCAGCTGACTTATTCATTAAAATTATTATATAGAATAGGATACATATTCATTACCAGCCTGGGAAACTGCATAGCATCTTACAACATAGACAATAGTCAGATTACGTTGTGTCCACTGTCGATTGTAGTGTGTTGAGTTATATGCATGAATGCAGTTTTGTTAAAAATTATTGGGTTCAGACAAAGTGACAATAGTTGGAAATGTTAAGCTAATGGTGGAATTTGAATCTATGAATTTCGGATAGAAACACCCAAGTCCCTAACTGAGCCACCAACACAGCAGCATTAACTTTGTTCAGGTGTCCCATTCATCACCACTACACCATCTATGTTTTTTACCACACGTAAGTTGTTTTTTGTAAATCTTTAAACAAATTCAAAGAAATTATAATATTGGTAAAACTATTTTTAAAATTAAATTGCAAAAATTGTTACATACCAATTGAAGATAGAAAATAGTGGATAAAAATTTGCAGGATTGACATGGAATAGTTTATCGGAAAAAGGATTTACATAAAACTGTACCATTCTAAATCCTGGTTCCACATAATCTGTCCCAATGTATTCAATAAACGTAGCGAAACCTTCATTCAACCAAAGTTCATCCCACCACAGTGGAGTAATCAGATCCCCAAACCACTGGTAAAAAAGAAACAGTTTATTATTCTGCTAGATGGTAAAATCTGTATTAAAGGGTGTGGTGCAAAAATGTATACCGTGTAGGTCAAGACGATAATCAAGGAAACTCTTGCTATTCTTAGTGGAAGTGATAGTCAGGGTTATTTACACTATCGATGATCAGAATAGCACTTTTCCACTGTTAAATTACCAGACCTAACGCAGTAAGTTGCATTTGTATTTCAGTTGAGACTCCGCTGATTGTTTGTTAACTGTATAAACATAAGACCTCGACATAGAAACTTATTTTGTAGAATACATAATCCAGAGTCATGCTTTACCAAAGACACTTTAACTCTTATCAATTGGCCCAGAAACCTTATGGCTACCTACAGCATTTAATCAACCACGAATTCTATGTAACCAATGGAATAAACAACCAACCTGATGACTTAGTTCATGAGCGATAACTCTCGCCACCCTCTGCTTGCTATACGCAGAGTTAATGGCAGCATCAAACAGCAATGCAGTTTCCCTGTACATCACTAGACCCCAGTTCTCCATTCCACCCAGAGCAAAATCTGGCACAGCAATCTGGTCTGTTGATTATTTAACATAGTTGTTAATAGCAAGAATTGGTTCTGGTAAAAAAAAGTTCAAGTTGCTTGTTATGGTTAAAAAGGGATTAAAGTTCAGTATTGACAACGAAAATCAAGGAAAAATTGATTTTATAAAATCGTTTAGATGACTTTGGACGGACAAGACACCATCGGCCTACTGTTTGACGAAAATAAAAAAAATTATAAAAAAACGGACAAAACAAAAAATATGTGTCACTTTTTACAAAAGGGATTATAAAGTATCAAAATACCTGATTTTGGAAGAGGGTAGTCTACTCCAAAATAGCTTTCATAATAGTCGAGGATAACTGGTGTGATGTTCTTTGCGTATTCAACATTGTGGTTCAGCACTTGTTCAGGCCTTGCGTAAATGCGAGTCTGAAAAAAAATCGATTTTAATACTTGATTACCAACAAACTAGCAGTTGGTAGTTGGGATGCTAGTAAAGTGCATTGCGCAAGTAGAAAAAGTATCAGGCAAGCCACTTTTAGAAAATAAAAAATTTAACATGGGTGGGTTGTTGGGATATGTCCTGTTCTTTTCCTAGCATGTTCAGTCATCTGGTGTGGCGGTTTAAGTTTAATAGTCATACTTTTTAGTGCCAGGATTGATTCGTACCAATAACTGAACCATTTGGTACCTGAACCAGGCACTAACTAGTGATGAAAATTGCCTTGGTCAGGGTGCAAAGAGGAATTTGAAAAAAGGTACTATTATAGGATGCTCATTTTTTCGCTGTTTTAACTAAACTTTAATCAATCTTAAATAACAACTTCAGCAACCTGCACTGGAGGAGTTCCTGAAGTGAAGCTCTGCTCGTAGCCGAATTCGCTGACAACAAATGCAAGCAAATATGTGCTCATCCGTAATGTAGGTTCAAATTCTGTTCTTTTCCAGCCGCCATACCGTTCCTGTAATTGCAAAACCAAAATTTCATTACAAATTCAATGAATACTTGGTGTGGTTACATTCATCCACCATTATAGAGCATTGGTTGTGCACATTTCTGCAACAGTACAGGTGGTAGGTAATCAGGCCAATAAAAGAAAAAAGGTTGCATGACCTTTCATACAAACTTTTGTGGATCTTAAGCGTATTAACTTGAGTGTTTGGAACGGGTGTTGTGTCCCAGTTTACCTCTGTGATGACGAATGGCATGTTGGAGAGAGCGTAGTTAGGATCCTTGTGCCAAAGAAATATTTTGAAGGTCGCTTTGAAGGCAGGTTCGTCAAAGCAGGGAAAGGATTTTCTTGCATCAGTTGGTTGCATCTGACTGATTGCAATAATTCTGAAATAAACTTGGTTTAGGTCGTTATAATAGCCACTTAGTGGAAGGTTTAGGCTGACCAGCCATAGCGGTTGTGTATTAGCAATCCAAAATTGCGGTTGTTTATTTGAGCAAGGAAATTAACTTTACCTCAACCTAGCAGTTGCAAATTAACCATTTAAAATCAGGTCACATCTTCCTTAGTCGATAAACACGAATATTCTACTGAATTTTTAGAAAGACAGTTTATTGTCTTAAGGCTGAAAGGATGTAGGATCGAAATTAATCAAAACCTTATTGGTTGTAACCTTAGGCAACGCAATTGCCAAACCCAGTAGATGATAACCTGAACTAAAAGGTTAGTCACATGTCTATAATGTACAACTTACGTTCTTTAAAACTAGACCATGAGAACAATTTATTAAACAGTGAATAAATCTTTTAATGCAGATCACTGTGTAATGAAAAATAAAACATCCTTCCATTCAACCTACTTATCTGGGTTGGTGCATTTTTTTTATTTAATGTGGTTGTGCAGGTAAAGCCTTTGTTGCATTAGTAAAAGGCCCCAAATACTAAATAGGACATACGGCTCATGTTTAAATGGTTGTTGCAGCATTCAACCAATTCCCAGGAGTCACAGAACTATATTTAATCTCTGCATGCTAATACAGTAATAAGATAACACCACACGATCCCATTAGTTATTCTAATGCTAGTACCACACCATTACATTAGTTATTCTTAAGATGCTAATACAGTTACTGGATCAAGGGTATAACAGTTTAGTGCTGTACGCTAAAACATGACCATGCAGAGTGGTCAAAGAAGGGTTTAAACCAGGGGTGGGCAACATACGGCCCGCGGGCCGGGTCCGGCCCGTGAAGGGATTTTGACCGGCCCCCAGACTGTATCTAACAATAACCTGTAATGTGGCCCAGGTCCGGCCCGCTGTCTGTATCCAACCACACACTAATGTGGTCCGACGCATCATTCCTAAAAGTTGCCTATCACTCTACTCTTACCGAGCTGGTGAAATAAACAATTGCTTAGTGAACCAACAATTGTGTTAGCATACTTTTTAAAGAAACAATATAAGGTCAAAACAGAGAGCGTTGTAAACATCACCCGATACTGGGTACTGCAGTAGCCTACCCAATACTGGGTACTGCAGTATGTGTAACAACGTGATTGTTAGGGCTATTTTTTCTTATACCTTATATGTAAATTCTAAATACAAATGGATTTTATGAATTATTAAGGATTATTAACCATTGGATATCCTATAAAACGTAAATTAGAAAAAAAGTGACAATTAAGCATTTAACAACGATTGGATACCAAAAGTATTTTTTCACAAAGGTTGGCAACAAAGCAGTATGTTTACTGTATTTTCAGAGTGTTTAGTTAGTAAAAGAGTACAACATTAGGCGTCATTATTTGACGAAACATGGAAACTATGGCAATAATGTAGTAAATAAACATGTGGTCAAGTTATTGAATATTATTCATCTTATAATCCGGCCCGCCAAGGATTTCATATTTCTACATCTGGCCCGCCGACTAGAGAAGTTGCCCACCCCTGGTTTAAACCAAGTATATGTCTTAGCATTACTGCCAACCACAACATATTTGTTAAAGTACGGTAAACATTTTTATCTTGTACAGTCTACTTTTAAAGTGAATATTGGAGTAAATATTTATACATACACCGGTATTAACTTCTTGTTTTCGCCATTACCAGATTACCATATTCAAAGTTTTAATGACTGTTGTTTCCCATCTTTTTCTATTTTTTTAATGATATTAATAATGGTGCATTTTCCTATCGTAATTAAAGAAACATATGAACTAAAACAGCATATTGAAACTGTTTAAAGTGAAATTAGACTTTAAGCTAATGTTTACTTACACATCTTTGCCGTTGATGTCGGTGTACGTGCTTCTGTATAATCCGGTCAAATCGTCAGCCAACTCTCCTTTAAATTGTGTGTGCAGCGAGTAATTTTGACCCTGAACCAACTCTGCATCTAATTCCACAATCAGAAATTGATTCACGTCATATAACCACCATTGTGCAATAGAAATTGCAGCACCCTGAAAGAATGTAAATTTTGCCCGTACAGATTCTACTCTAAATGATATGTTAATAAATACTTACACTTTCGTCGGCTAGATAGACATCATCATATTCCAGTTTATTACTATGTATGTAAATAAACTTGGTCGAATTAGCAACTTGAAACTGGACCTCACTGGTACCATTGAACCAGTATTTTCCGGTTGAATCCGGTTCAAGGTTCGGTTGCAGGTCTACTACATAATGGTAAGGTACCAGATATGTAGGGAGGCGTACATCAGACCATGGACCAGGTGATATTGTGGTTGTTGAAACAGTAGATGTAGTTATGGCAGTGGATACTGTGGTAACTTCGATTACTACACTAGGTGTACAGTCTTTTCCCAGTAGCCCAGCCAACAAACCGACTGCAACTAAAAACAAAGAAAAAAAAATAATCGAGATAATATGCTTGAAAAAGTACAAGGTGTTCACAATCTGATTCAAATGTTTAAAACAAGTTACAGTTATTACAAAACAACATGCTTATCGAAAATGTATTTACAAAGAAACTCACCTATAATTAATATTGTAAGAATGAGAAGAATAACAGCACACTTTTTGGTCAAAACTTTATCCTTTGAATCAGACATGGTACCCTAGTGTATAAGAATGCAACCTAAATTGTGTAACTTTACCCAAGTTAAAAAATATATTTTTTTGCGTAGCAAAGAACAAAAATAAACTAATCTACCTGATAACCATTCTCAACAACTGCTCATCTACTGTTGTTTTCTTACAATAATTATGAAAAGCTCTTCAATACAAATTTAACTACCAGTCTGTGAATAACCAACTAATTCACTAGACAGTTTTGCTAATTATTTACTAAAAAATATTTACTTAGCAGCCACTAACCAACATTTGGTATCATGAACGTTAAACGCCGGGACATATTTACTCACTAAGCGAAATTCCACAATTCCCAAGTGATTTTATTTGTTCGAACAAACATTTGCTATGTGATATCACATGGCCTGTCATGCATTTAATTTATTTTGTCTATAAATACAAATAATGACGATGCATGAAATCACAACTTACGCATCATAACTTATGTACCAAAACTGTGTCAAAATTGTACTAAAATTAATTACTATAATGACCATAAGTGAAAAGTATATATGATATTATGATTTTGTATTTGCAGGTCTCATAACGTAAGGCAAAATAAACCAACATAGCTAATATCGTCGTTATAATAGTTAAGCCTTGATCTGCATCTTTTTTGTATTTTTTATTTCCAGTGAGAGATATACTGCTACCATTTTAATTTCACTTTGCATGGAAGAGTAAAATCAACAGAACACTAGGACACATATACATTTCAACTAACTGATCTTGGCTCTTAAATACAGCACAATTAACCAAAGTGTGTTATGGATTTGTGGGGATTGATTATTCTGTTTAACAGATCAAATTACATCACCCATTCGATTCTTGGAGTTTAATAAGTTCAGAGTAAATTCCTCCTTTCTTTTTTAACTCCTTATGATTTCCAACCTAAGAACAGAAAAAATTATAAAGTGATGAACAACTTAAAAGTTATGGTCAAACGCGTCCATTTTATGGCAGCTAACTTGAGCTCAAGTATATATTTTTTATGTGTATTCATATTTCAACTATGTCTAACTTTTTATCAAGCAAAAGTGGCCCATTAAATAAGTTCATTAACTAAGTATTTATTACATGACACAGCGTTCTAAAACAGATAAAAACTATTTTATTTGTAAAGAACAGATTACAAAGTCAAGCTTAGGAGCAGAGTTCCAATTCGCCATTCACAGCTTATCGCAAATGATCATGGGTTTTATTCATGTTTTATAGACAACCTTTATTAGATCTTTTCTAAACTGCTGCTTTTTATGGTTTTTTAACCCTTTTGGTAACATCAAAATTATCTTTTTATTATTTAAGATGCAAAACATAATGAAATATACATTTTTTAATATAAAATTATCAGCCGACTTCCAGCTTAAATTATATAAAATTATTTTCAGGCAAACTAATCAATAGATTACACATTACGTAATGATTTTCTCCATACGGATAGTTAAAAGGCCACGTTGGATGGTTTAATTATTTACCTCTACGACCTTTCCATGTTTCATAACTGCAATGACGTCAGCATTTTTGATCGTACTTAATCGGTGAGCTATGATCAGCACTGTACGGTCCACCATGACTCTGTCCAATGCCTCCTGAACCAAGCGCTCAGATTCAGCATCCAAAGCACTAGTCGCCTCATCGAGAATGAGAATGCCTGTGACGTGAAACTAATTTGATGAATTTATTTATAACAGGTGGTATATACATATTACAAAAGTTTGGGCTGAGATGCCCACAAACATCAGGTTAGCATGTCCACATCCACAGGTAACCAGGGCAATTGTAGCGTATTCCAAATGTTGGGGACGTTCCAACTGTTTTGGTTCTATTAATCCAGTGTGAACATAACCCAAGCCCGCAAGTGATATGATTTATCAAACCTTTGGTAACTTGAAGGACTGCTATTCCCAAGTTAAAAGGAATGACTGTATTTTATTAGCCATACATGTTGGACATTGTATTGTTCTAAGGTATATAATACTATGTAAACATATTAATTGGATGATACAAAAACAAACATTTAGTGTGAGGACGCATTGATAAGTAGTTTAGTGATTTGGCTTTCAACCGATATATAATGGGATTGAAACCAGCCAGTTGCATATGTTGTGTCATTGTGCAAGCCACTCAACGCAATTTACATTTTTTAATATAGCAATTTTCCTTACTTGGGTTTTTAAGCAGTGCTCTTGCGATTGCTATCCTCTGCTTCTGTCCACCAGACAGCGCAAGACCACGTTCACCGACCACTGTAGCGTAGCCGCTGGGGAAGTTCGTGATAAAAGAATCAGCGTTAGCGAGTTTTGCTGCGGATACAACTTCATCTTTTGTAGCATCCGGACGACCGTATCGGATGTTGTCCTCTACGCTTCCGGAGAAGAGCACAGGCTCCTACAAGTGTTATTGTCATTTTAAGATTGGACAGATTATTTTCCTCCAATAATCCTATGTCAATAAAATGTTCTATAAAGATTCCGTTTCAAATAAAGTATGTAGTTTGAATGTATTTAATCTTTGGGTTTATACTGGTACAAACATTTAATTTTTAGGTCCATACTCTTAGTTTCCATATTATCATGCATTATATATTCACAATGCATTAAATTTGGACATATTTGCCCATACACGTTGTCCGTATGATTCAAGTCCCTCACTTAATCCATAGATTAGTCAACAATCATTGGGAGAAATTTCGGTGTGTTTACTCTTTGTGATTACGTAAGTTCTGATGTGGCCATTTTAATCTATTTGATGTAATCTCTACTGTAAGCTTTGCCCAGTAACAATTGGTAAGTTAAATTTCTAGGGATCGTGGACACAAAGTACACTTACGCAATTCAGGCCATAAATAATCATTACAGCAAATAACATGAAAAAATTTCTATATACTATTTTTTACAAGATCATTTTTTATACTGTTTTTATCATATATATATATGTACCAACTACCATCATATAAGCTACCTTTACTTCTCCAGGGTTAACCCTCTTACTAATGCATCACCTTTCAGCCGAAGAGTTGCAGATTCGAAACTGGTTACTAGCTAGTCAGTCGGTTGTGTTCTTGGGCTAGGCACAGTGTGGAAATTAACTGAACCCAGTGGATTGATGAGTTCTACTAAATTGAAGGAACATCTTAATCATACACAACACACTGCAATAGCTCCGGTAACACGATGGTGGGCGCAAGGTAATTTGAAGATTACCTATGTGTCAACGCCTCTTGACATTTTCCATTCACAGAGATAAACATAATTATTCAATCCTATTTTTTACAAATGTTAAATAAGTAAGAAAAAAACAAACAAAATCAAATTCTTTCGCTATGGTGCCAAAATCAAATCTAAATTAAAAAATATGGCAACAAAATCAAATTTAAATTGAAACAAAATTCTTCAGCCATGGCAATGGTCACTTAAGTATTGGTTCACCTGGTTAATATATCCAATCGTCCTTCCTCGTAACCATGAAGGATCTAGTTGAGTGATATCCACTCCATCCAAGGTTATATTCCCAGATGTTGGATCGTAGAATCGTTCAGCCAGACTGGCTATCGTTGATTTTCCTTGAAAAGGATAATTCCCAAATCACTACCTTGCAGTTGTTTTAGGGGTAGGTTTTCTATAGTTTTTCCTTCCATAGTTTATTAGTTCTGTGTCACAGTGCTGGTTGCGTTTACTGCAAACTCATGTGGCGTGTGTTGATTCATTTGCCATTATTTAAGATCGAGGCAAAAATGAATAATCTAAAACTAAACTAAACATATGATATGTGAGTCATAACAATTTCTTTAAACAGAATTTTACCCAATGTGGGTTATACCTACTCTAAAACAATGGTATTTTATTGTTAAAGGGGTTTAATAAAATATTTGAAGCTTGAAATGGACAAAATCTGTTTCGTGTTCAACCTACCAGCGCCAGAGAGCCCACAGAGTGCAACAGTCTGGCAGGGCTTGATATCCAGGGTGACACCTTTCAACACCTCGTGGTCAGGACGTTGTGGGTAGGTGAAGTGGACGTCTTCAAACCTTAGGTGGCCAAGCAGACAGTGGTAGGGAATTTTACGACCGCCGGTAATGGGGATACTAAAAAAAGGGGTAGGATGCTTACTTATTAAGCGGTGGGATGACAAAAACGGTTATCAATAAACTAAGTGAATGGCTTCAACATTGCTGGTGTCTGCGTACCAATGTCCATTTATCAGCTTAATTAAGAAAATCCCACCTCTAAAAAGGTCATTTCTTGTGAAAATTGTTTAAATAAATTTTTTTTATAAATGACACAAGAGATCCCTTTTTGGTCAAAAATCCCTCGTGGTCATTTTAAAAACTATTTTAGTCTGAAGTGTCTGTTTTTGGATCCGCATTTATAAGTGAATGTTTACCACTGCCAACCTTCTTTCTAGCGTTGACACACACTACTCAGCTGTAAATGCTTAAATTTGAAATGACTCTGATTCTAATGCCTCCACTCACCCAGATAACTAACTGTAGAGTAACTTAATTCAATTTATGACTGAACCAAGCAAATAATTTAACGATTTAGAGAACACCCGACTTAAGACCAGTGTGCAAGCAACTATACAACTTTAATAAACAGATAAAAACTGCCAACAAACATATTTGGGGGATTTACCTTGGTTGTAAATGTATGTACTCAAACACCCGTGACCCGGCAGTTATGCCTCGTACTGCTGATCCAGATAGAACTGAGAGTGAAGCTAATGAGCGCTGTATCATCTGGGCTGACACCAGAAATGACATCAGTTGACCTGAATTAAGGAATATATTGCTGGGTTTCATCTCTTTGGATTTGGAATATATCCATGTTTTTTTTAAATGGGACAAAAAGTACTGTCAACGCAGTCAAATTATCAAACAAGTAATCGTCAGATTACTCTGCGTCTGCTGTCGAGTTATCGGAAATCAAACCCAGATACAAGATGGTTGGGTCCTTCTGTAAAGAACTTTGTGGCTGTCGCCTAAATCTAGTGAATAAATGGGTTAAACTAACACAGTACCAATATCTCAATCATATACAACACACAAAAGCTCCAGTAACTTAAAGATAAGCATAAGGAAATCTGTTGATTGACCGCATGATAACGCTTCCTTGTGTGTATGCGATTGCGAGTGTGATACATCTTATTTGTGTTTTTCCATTCACAGGATTAAACATGTATATATCCCTATTTCCTTATTCTAAAATAATCTTATCTAGAATATGACAGATATGTTAAATTATGGTCAATTCAAGTACTAAGATACATATTTCCTTAAATACCATAAGGCATTGCAACACAGGCAGCTTTATACAGATCAAATGGTTATTGCTTAGTTTCTGTTTAACCCATTAACATTCTTAGTTCAACCAAAATATGTTAGGCTACCTGGTAAAGTACATAAGCAATTATCAGGTTGACCATTAGAAGCCTGGATTGGCACAAGGGCTTACATGTACCCACAAAGTATATACGATTAAATAATTTTTGAATTCCCCATGTTTCATCGTACAGATATACAACACAAATAAAATTTACAGCAATTTAAAATCTAGAAAACTACAAAAATTTTCTACTTTGCAAACCTACCAGGGTTTATTTCATTTGTGGACATAAGGTATCCACCAGCGTATATAACTCCTAACACAATGCCATTCAATGCAATGTTCGTAATTCCCTGGAATGCCCCTATTCCAATGCCAAGAAACTGGAAATAAAGTTTAATGTAAAAAAACTATTTTTTTTTCTAAACACATGTATGCATAAGCAAGATTAGCTCATAGCTATCATATCGGGCCGTAAGTCAAAAGGTGAACCAGCTGTAGTTATTGGATAGTGTTATTGGTCAAGGCACTAAGTGGATGGTTAAGATTGTCTAAAAGCAGTTGTTTAAGGAGTTGAACAAAATGGTGAGTATAACATTCCCTACTTTTTCCAATCTCCTCAAAGATATCCTATTCTATACACAGCATATATTATCTTTAGGACATATACAGTTTCACAAAATTCCAAACCTGATTAATTTTACATGATTTCTGTATGAGCACTTCATAGCTCTGTCCCTCCAGTGGTTCGTTTGCAAAAGCGCGGACAGTACGGAAATTAGCCACCACTTCATTTGCTTTGCCAGTTGCTTCAGCTGCGTGTGCTTGTGCAGATCTGCAGAGCAATGTTGTTTCAAAGCCAAAATGCCGCGCAAGTAATGCGAGTAACACTCAGGCTGTGCGAGTAAGAATTTAATCTTGAAAATAAAAAAACTTAATTAACATTTACCGCAACCGTTTTCTATTCAGCTAGTGTATTTGGGGATTACAAAACAAATCCTCATCATTGCGACCTTTTATTATACACATTACTCCCGTTACAGTTGTGAAAGAGTTCCTCGGGTTACTCGCCTAAGCTTCCACACTTAAGTTAATTCTTACTCGCATAAAATTTGATAGATTTTGGTCCTGTGTGTCACTGTCAATATAAAAATAGATAGAGTCAGTGCCAACCACAGCCAAGTGGTATCTTGTTAAATCACTCACTAAAAGGTGGCATGTTCAAAACCAGCCAGAAGCTAGTTACATATAGCCATATTTGATAAATCATAGAGGATTATGGTGAACAGTAAAAAAAGTAAAATATTCTCTCTCAGTTACTACAACCACAACTTTAGCTTCAAATACCATAAACATGAGTTGTCTATGGGTTATAGTGATGATTGTTTAAACAAAAAGAAAATAAATCTCATTAGTTAAATTCGATGGCAACCTGAAACATACTCAAATTAGAATGTGGATTTTACCAACCTTTAAGAAAGAAATCAAACATCAAATTAAGCATTTACATGTTTCCGAATAAATAACGGATTTTCAGAAGTGGTGAAGCCAGGTTCGGGCAGCAAAGTTATTTTAACTCAAAAATTAACAAATATAAAACCTTGAATAAAAATGTTTAAGCACAAACCAGTTCTGAGGGGGGGTCGGCTATATAAGATTAAAATGGAAAAAGAAAAAATCTCTGAAAAGAAATTACTCTGATGGTAAACAAAAATTTAAAAACAATATTTTAGGTTTTGGGAACTTTAAACTCCAAGTGGCATCCAAATCTATTAACATCACTCACAAACACAGAGCAAAGTTTGTTTAAATGTTGGCATTGAAGACCTACAAAGCTTACTTTGATAATTGCCTAAGAGCAACACCTACAAATGACCCAATCAAGACAATTATTGGAATGGTTGCTGCAAGTGCCAGTGTTAGTTTGGCTGAGGTAGAGTACAAACTGCATATGCATCCGATTGTCTGTGTGGTGCTTCGAATGCCTTGCGATATACATAACTTGAAAGAGCTTTTGAAGTCCTGAAAAAAGTAATACAACAAAATTTAAGATCACAGGAAATAACCCACATTTGGTGGATTTTTGTTACATTGGAATCACAAAATTTTATTTATAACCTCTCCACTTCAAATAGATATAAATCAGTTACATATTTGAAAAAAGTTTAAACTATACTTTGAATAAAACTGTATAAAAATCAGCAAAAAAGACAAAGGTTGAAAAGGGAGTGTACCTGCACATCTGAGGTCAATCTATCAATAAGCTCTCCGGTTTTGCGCTGGTCGTGGAATGCTACGTCTTGTCGTAACAAACTTTCAAACAGGTTTTTCCTCATTTTGCAAGCAACTTTCTCACCAAGGTGGCTTAGAAGAGAGATGTATGCGAATGTCGCTAAACCCTGCAAAACACAGAATAATGAATGTAATGATACTTTTTAGCATTTTACACAGTATGTTAATTGTAGCGAACTTTTTAAATTAGAATGTTATTTTTCTACTATGTTGGATTGAATGTTTTTTGCTGAACTATTGTTGACAGGATGGTTATACCTTACACCAAGAATTACAGCTAGCAGATATCAGGTTATGTTCATTATGGAATAAAGTATCAAAATAAAAACTACACTATTTATCCAAAGAAAATGGTCATAAGAAAGGATATTTATGTTTCATACTGTCAAAGTAAAATTGGTGTTATACTGTTATCACATTACTAACCTCAGATTATGTAACCACTGCAATGTTAATGGTACTATTGCATATTGCGGTATACTATATATAATTGAGATACTTTAACTGTTATGTTTAACCAATTATTCCGCTAAAACATGCTATGTCCGCTAAGTGTCTTTCTTAAAAACAAAAATGACTAAAGCATCACCTGATTTCGTACCAACAACCTTTCGGTTAAAACACAAAAAAGGCACATAACACCCCACCATATTTTTTACATGTTAAATAGCATCACCTGACATAAATATAAAGATACCAACTGCATCACTGGACCTCTTAACCCTGTCATATACTCGGCTGCCGTTGATAAGCCGGCGGTTGCTTGTTCATTTAAAATGTTAATCAGGTCACCCAAAGCACTTGGTATTCGCATGTTGACCACTGCACCAATCAATGCACTCTGTAATTTGAAGTTTTGCAGAAAATGTTTCTTTGCAGCTTTAATTATGTTTATTTATCATAATAAGTCATGGAGTAATGCAAAAAAGGGTTTTATTTAAAATTAAAAATCTAGCCCGATTTTTGGTTCGATCATGAATATAGATCTACATTGTCAGAACATCTTGAACCCACAGTAGTCGCAGACCTAAAAAGCTACTAATTTTTGTTGCGCAATAGAGTTGATAACCCAATTTTCAGTTATAAATTCATGCATCTTTTTACCCAAACTATGTATATAGGGATAAATGCCTTGCACAAATCAAAGGCCACTGGTTTGCACCTGGAACTGCTTTAGTATGACAGGTGTGCTCTTTGACCAAATAAGAGCTATGTACATTTGAAGGTATAGAGCTATGCTTATAAACACTTGTAATCATAGAGTAATAATGCGCATTGTAACAACACTGAATAGAATTTTTAAACAACATTAGCATAACTATAAAATCTACATAATGACATAATCTCACAAACCACAATTGCAAAACCGAGAGGCATAATTTCTGGAAGAAGGTACTCCCAAAAAAACTCAGACCACGAGAATTCCGGTTTGACTTCGACTGGTACATTTTGAATAACTGTTTGAGCTCCTTGGCAAACTGCTACTGTTCCTGGGATTAAGGTTCACTTAATTTTTTGGAAATATTATTCATGGTAATTATTATGTAACCAGTCCTAAAGAGATAATAAGTTTTATACCACAACAGATGCAATGTCGGTAGACGTTAGCATACAGAAAACAACAATCATCAAATACCCCGCTTTCAGTTGTATTGCTCTCAGTGTGTATGGTTTGTTATTAATTTTATACAACTTATACAAATAAACTGATTTTATTTTCATGTTAAGTCCTTGTCTAAGTAATTTTTTATTGATTTAGGTTTAAGGGTCATAAACAAAACTAGAAATTAAACTACACAGTCAATTGGCTATGACCATGCACAGCAAAAGTACAAAGTTATATAACACAATGTCAATAAGTGCTGGCCATGCTATCTGTGGCAGTTACCCAACTGCCACAACACACTATACTAACTGACCAGCCTGAAAAAAGCTTCACTAAACTGTGGGACAGCCGGTCGGGACAACACAATATGTCACATTCAAGACAAAATATTTTTGTCACTACATGAGCGGACAGGGTATTTCGTCATTACCTTGAGCGGGACAGGTTATAACATGAGAGGAATGTGATATTTTATAAGTAGGATAAGGTATTTTTATCACTATCATGAGCAGGACGTTCATGATATATCCCTACCCCGTCCCGCTTATGTTAGTGACGAAACTAACTCTTCCAAACAGAATATTGTGCTGTCTTGCAGATTAGTTAAGTCTCTAAAAAGCATGGTACAAGATAGTACTTTATGACAGCAGATTTATTAATATAATAATATTTGGTACACACCAATCTAACAATTTTGTACTTGTTAATTAATTAATATATATATTAAAATATGATTAATATACCGTGTAAATTCAATGCTTGAGAAATTGTTACCAGCGCAGTTCCGCCAACCACAGTAAAACGTGCTGTGCTTTTAAAATACACTCTTCCATTTTTGATTGAAGGAATATTTCTTAAGTTTGTTTTAACTTGCTGCGTTGCTCTTTGGAATAAGTTTTTTGAAACTAAATTTGTTTTTGAAATATTAAACTTGAAACCGTGTCTGCCCAAAAGTAACGCAGCGTAAGGCAATTGCATTTCTGGGCGATCTATTTTAGAATAAGAGGTTTGGAAATGGGGAAATTGTAGGGATTTCCCCCAAATTATTGAATTTACTAAATAGTGTTGAATTTTTTACTTTTAGGATAAATATGAGTGGCGATTTTACTTTGTTTAAAATTTAAATTATGAAAAAACTGTCACCTGCAAAAAATATAAACAAATAAAGTTAAATATACAATTACTCCCCAGCAAATTAATATTTGTAATACACGATGTGGCAGTAACGAGCAGTGACACTTAGTTACGTCATTGTCGAGGATGTGTGTTTCCGACCATGACTGTTGTTGTATTCTACTTTATATCGACATTATAAATGCGTTTTGATTGAGATAACTGCTATACTTTTATCTGTTACTTCAAAGTGATTTCTTTAAAGGTCAAAAAAGAATCGTGTCCACCTTGGTGTAGAAGGGTTAGGTCCTGAGCCTGATCTGTATCCAGCTTTCATAATTATGGACTGGTCAAATGAAATGGAAGAGTTTCTTTCAAAATCGGAATTTATTGAAGACAACGAATTGGAAACGGTGTGTTAAACACTTCTTTATAATGTAAAGGATGATAAAAGATTTGTAAATTACTGGAATTAAGAGAGTTCTTTGCATTTTTTTCTGTTTCTATCCCTGGACCCTGGGCATAAACATGAGTATCTGTACCTCTGTTGTCATTTCAAGTTTAAAAAATTAACACTTTGATCTATAATTAAATTTTAATGTTTTCAGAACATCTTTCAACACTATGGACTGTCAGAAAGATTGCGGAAAACCTTTTATTATTCGCCTCAGAAAAACCCAGCAAAAGATACTTTATCCTTCTCCATAACAAGTGCGTTTTTTATTAAATAATTTTTGTCTGAAATAAATACAACCAACTAGTTAGATCAGGCATGGGCAACAAATGCCTGCGGGCCGGGTCGGGCCCGTGAAGGGATTTTGACCTGCCCACAACTGTATCTAACCATACCCTGTAATTAAGATATTCAGTACTATTCATGTAATAATCTTGGCCCACCAAGAACTTCATTTTCCCACATTACTGGCCCGCCGACTAGAGAAGTCATGTTTATTCACTACTTGTGTAACAAGCACATGGGATTTTCCATCTCACAAAACAGACCGCTTTGCCAAAGGGTTAGATAGTGAGTTCAAATTTAACTGATTTGCATTAACACAATATTAAAATATAAATCAAAAAGTGGTTTGCATATTTTTATGATGGTGATGACAGTTAGATTTACTGTTTGTACCTTTGTAAAACTAGTAAAGTTAGTATTATGGCGTCATGTGATATACATGACTGGTACGTTTGCTGTGCCGTTCATTACGTTTGCTGTGCCGTTCATTTCTCTCGTCATTAACTTTAGATCGCCGACCAATAAACAACTATTGTGTTTTGTACCCGTTGTCGGCGCTACAGATTGGTGACCCCGAGACACAGAAACGATATTTCTGTGTAGCAGCAATACTTACTGTAGCAAGAAATGGCAGAGAACGACACAGGCTTACAGGCTGTAGCACTGAAACTACCAACATTTTGGACGAGACAACCAAGAGTTTGGTTTCAGCAAACCGAAGCTCAGTTCGCCTTGAGGAACATTGTGTCAGACCAAACTAAGTACTTTTACGTTGTTTCCTCTCTGGATCAAGATACGGCTTCACGGCTGATTGATCTGTTGGAGCTCCCGCCGAATAATGACAAGTATGTGGCAATTAAACAACGACTTCTAAATACTTTCAGCCTTTCTCGCCAAGAAAGAGCCGCTAGACTATTTAATTTGCCTGAGTTGGGTGACAGAAAGCCCTCTGCGCTTATGGACGAGATGCTATCGTTACTAGGTGGACATGGATTTTGTATGTTAGCGGAACACATTTTTTTGCAACGGATGCCGGAAGATATTCGCATCTCCCTATCCAAGGTCGAGATAGATGATCCTCGACAGCTATCGCTACAGGCAGACCGTCTTTGGCTGGCAAAGCTACATGATTCTAATAGAGACCGGTATGTTGCAAAAGTTGTTACGTCACGCCCTGATACCCGTTACAACAGTGACACCAAGACTGACCTAGTAAAGAAGGGAACATTGTGTTTTTATCATTATCGCTTTGGAGAAAAGGCCCGCCGTTGTACAGCACCTTGCTCATACCGGGGAAACGACAACGCCGGTCGTCGTTAATGGCTGCGGCTTCCGGCAATCCATCCAGCCTGTTTGTTGTTTTTGATCGTGCATCTTGCCGTAACTTTCTGGTTGACACGGGTGCAGAGGTTAGTGTGTTACCGCCGACGGCACAGGAGCGCCGTTTTAAGCCACCGGGACAAACTCTTCTTGCAGCGAATGGCAGCGCAATAAAGACATACGGGATGGAAGACGGTGCACTTAGATTTTGCTGCCGGCAAGTTTGCATGGAAATTTATGTTGGCCGACGTATCGCGTCCCTTACTTGGTGCGGATTTCCTTCGTGCTCATGCATTAATAGTAGACTTACTGCATGGACGCCTTTTCAGTGCGAGGTCGTCTACTAGCATTCCCCTTAACAAAGCTTCAATACTTAACATCATAGCCGTAACGGAAAATAGGTACTCGCAGCTGTTGGGAGAATTTCCCACTATTACAACTCCACAGTTCTCTCAAGCAAGACCCGCACATGGTGTTCAGCACTATATCGCAACCAAAGGTCGCCCAGTTCATTCTCGAGCACGCCGTTTGTCACCTGAGAAACTTATGCTGGCAAAACGAGAATTTCGGAAGATGGAAGAACTTGGAATCATTCGACGTTCTTCAAGCCCCTGGCCATCACCTTTACACATGGTACCCAAAGCGTCCGGAGGCTGGCGACCCTGTGGTGACTACCGCCGAGTTAATGCAGCAACCGAACCGGACAGGTATTCGATTCCCCATATACATGATTTTTCTGCTCGTCTAGCAGGTTCGAAAATTTTTTCTAAAATTGATTTAGTCAGAGGGTACCATCAGGTCCCAGTCGCTGTGGAAGATATTCCAAAAACTGCCGTAATCACTCCGTTCGGATTGTTCGAGTTCCTCCGCATGCCTTTTGGTTTGAAAAACGCTGCCCAAATGTTTCAGCGGCTAATGGACACTGTATGCGAATCTCTTGAATTCGCTTTTGTTTACTTAGACGATATCTTAGTATCCAGTCGTTCAACTGAAGAACATCAAGACCACCTAAAACTATTGTTCCAGAAGCTCGCCAGCCACGGGTTAGTCATTAATGTTTCAAAATGTCAATTTGGCGTATCTGAAATTGATTTTCTTGGTCATCATGTTACTACCCACGGTGCAACACCGCTTACGGAGAAGGTTGAAGCCGTACGTCAGTTTTCGCCACCTTCCACAGTAAAAGGTTTACAAGAATTTGCTGGGATGATAAATTTTTACCACCGGTTCATCCCAGGGGCAGCAAAAATAATGAAGCCAATTTATGCAGCATTTGCAGGAACAGCCAAGAAGGACCTTGTGTGGACCGACCCACTACACTCTGCGTTCCAGAGTGCCAAGACAGCCCTTGCCAATGCCACTCTGCTTCACCACCCACTTACTAATGCAACGACTGCAATTACCGTTGATGCTTCAGGGACAGCTCTTGGTGCTGCCCTTGAACAGTGGATCGATGGTACATGGAAGCCAATTGCATTTTTCAGCCGACACCTTAGGACGCCAGAACTAAAATACAGTGCTTTTGACCGCGAGCTCCTCGCACTGTACTCTTCAATACGACATTTTAGATATTTTCTTGAAGGAAGAGTATTTGTTGCTTACACTGATCATCAGCCATTAACTTTCGCCTTTACGAAAGTTTCGGAACCGTGGTCCGCCCGCCAACAACGGCACCTCAGTTACATATCAGAATTTACAACTGATGTCCGGCACATCCAAGGAAAAAACAATTCATGTCGCGGACGCACTTTCCCGGTCATTTCCAACCACGATCCAAACAGTCCTTGCCGATATGGATTTTATTTCTATGGCAGAAGATCAACGTGATCCAGAGATCCAAGAATACCGCAAGGAAACGTCTCTGCAGCTTGAAGAGGTGCGACTAGCAAAAACAGGAGTGTCCGTCCTATGTGACATGTCAACGGGGAACCCCCGACCTTTAGTACCATTATCATGGCGCAAGAGGGTTTTTAACCTCATTCACGGTTTGTCGCACCCCTCTATTCGCTCGACTCGCAAACTCGTGGCAGCGAAATTTGTCTGGCTTGGAATGCAAAAACAAGTTGGAGAGTGGGCAAAGCAATGCATCGGTTGTCAAAAAGCGAAAATCCAACAACATGTGAGGTCAGCATTATCAGAGTATCCCCCCACAAACGAACGTTTCCAAAGCCTCAATTTGGACATTGTTGGGCCGTTACCTCCATCTCAAGGGAAAACTTACTTGCTGACAATCGTGGACCGGTTCACTAGATGGCCAGAGGCGGTTCCTATGGAGAATGCAACCACTGGAAACTGTGTGAGAGTTTTTTTATCCCACTGGGTGGCAAGGTTTGGCGTGCCTTCTCACTTAACAACTGATCGGGGCCCATCAGTTTACTTCAGAGTTCTGGTCTGCCTTCAACGAGACACTGGGAGTAAAGCTTCACCGCACGAC
>CH002476.1:192575-207187 GCA_000149265.1 Ciona savignyi
TTCCTAAATCTGGATTTTGGTTCAATCGTTTTACGGCGCATGGAACCTAACCGATTTAGTTTATTTTTACGCCCGTGTTTAAATAACGAATTTATAAGTAGCCGAAACGTCTACAAATAAAGTAGACACAAAAAAACTACAAAAGAATAAGGTTATCATCACAGAATTCTGGAGCAGAAACCAGATACGGAAAAAACAAGTTCAACGCTATGCAACGTCTTTATTCATGTTCACTTTCTGCATATAACAATGCACTTTATTTTGTCATGAATCCACGATTCCTTTGTCATTTATTGGCAAAGTATGCAACAGCTGCCATTGTAATGAAACAAAGTAAAAGCGTATTATACCTTAAATCCCAGTGCAATTAATATTGAGAACCAGAAACAAAAACGTTCTTACGAGTGGCAACAGTTTTAGTGCGCTTAGGAATAATTAAATTCGTAAAAACGCTACATTGGTTCTAGCGCGACAGATATATTTTAAACTGCTTTGTAATTGAATGCATCGTATATTTCCTCTTTTTAGAGCAATTTAAGTAGGCATATCATGTCGAAACGCCAGAAACATACATTTATCAGTTATTTTAGCAAACGCAAAGCAAACCACGGCGGCCACGATTTGACATAAAAGAGAAGACCGTTAGTCTGTTTATTAAGGATCGTGGACCTTTCCGCGCTGGCGGGGAGAGAACAAGTTTTTACACGTAGCTTATTTATTAACGTTGAAGTTTTTAAGGATCTGTTACTTCTTATTTAACCACGCTTAGTTCGCTTTGCCATGCCAACTTGAAGTCAGCCTGAAAGACAGTTATTTTAAAGATATTTCATTGGTCAACAAATGTACCTCCAAAAAAAATTCTTGCGCGAATTTTGTTTTCGCACCCTTACGCATTTTAAAAACATGGCGCCTATGGGTAATACCAATTTTAGCTGTACATTTTTGTAACATACAAACATGTTGTATAGAGACGCATGTGTATCTCCTTGTTCTATGCTGCTTGCGATGATATACATAGAGCGACTTGCCCATCGTGACCCGGAATATCTCCAGAATATCTCCTCATCTGACCTATTCCTAGTATCCATGGTAAGCCCTTGCTAATACGGATAATCTTGTCTAATTAGATGTGAAAGGAATGAACTTTCTATGCATGAGTTCAAAGCTGAACTCTGAATATATATGCAATTTAGTTGCATGTGATATTACCCACTGGGCACAAAAAAAAATAAAGGCCATACCTCATAATGACCTGTCAGACTAGTGATCATGGTAATAGTACAAGTTTGTGCCTATGGTACAGTACCGGTACCCAATTTTATTATAATATAAATATAATATTATATTGTATGCTGATTTCCAGAAAGTTGCTGCTGTAATGGGAAGTACAAGTAATAAAATCTATTATTTCAATGGTGTGTGGTATGGATACCACAATGTCACTAATAAGTATGTAGCATAAAAGGTGGCCAAAATATAGAAAAATATAAATCCACCAATCACTTTTTGTGTTAATGTCCAGAAGACCAGCAGTACTAAATGAATACAATATCACTTGTTTTTAACAACCTTGTGTAAACCCAGTGTAAAGATGACTCGTATCATGTGATTCATTTTAACCTATTGTTTTGGTTTTGACTCAGTCACGCAAGTTTAAATCAGTCTGTTTGGCCTAACTGTTATGATTTTATGTTAAATGCATCGGCATAAGATTCCAGGGTTGCACATTGCCTCAACATCTTGATAATTGCACCCCTGGCACCTCGCTTAACATACTTATTTAAACTTATAATCCAACATAATCCCCACATCAACATGCATACTTTAACATCATGATGCAGCAATGCATCACTGGTAGGACTGTGCTTCAGTTAACATTAACTGGTTTTGTCTGTTATGTAAACCACACCAAAAGCAGTTAACTATAAAAATCTTAGGAAAACTCAGTACCTTTAACATGAGCCTTAACTTTTTAGTTCTTTTGTACAAATCAAGAAGTGTTTGATATATTTAGATTCTTTGAGATTTAAGTTTAAAGCTATAATAGTCAACTTAACGAATAATTATTATTAGAGTCCACAATACTTAACAGCAGCATCATATTTTGAGATTGTTATATTACCAGATTTAAACAGTTGTTACGCCTTACAAATTACAATTGCTAGCCATGTTTACTCCCGTTACTATTGTGATGATTTACTCGCGTTACTTACATGAGCTTCCATAGCCTACGCGTGTAAATTCTTACTCGCCCAAACGTTTGTTGGATTTATTTGTTATTTTGTTATGCATGTTCCCGATTTCTCAGATGGTTGCATCGAAGTACATGTATGATGAGGGGATTGAAGATGAAGTTTTCAACGACGAATGGGCTGCGTCGGGGTTGGCCGACACTGATCACGTGAATGAATTAGAAGTGGATTTCTTGAGGGCAATTGATTGGAGAGTAATGGTCAGAAAACCAGAGTTTCAAGCTACAGTGAAAATGATAGAAGCCAGGTAAACTTGTTTTTTATCTACTTTATAATGATTGGAAATGATTTATTTTGATTCAGCGAATGGCCTGTATATAATGAAAAATAAAATCATAATGAAGATTTTTTACTCATTAAAAATGTCATGACTTAAAGCTTCATTTATAACCAGGAACAGAGCTGAAAACCCAATATTTAATATAACAAAATAAAAATACAGTCAGGTTATCTAATTATCAAATTAAAACATAACATATTGGTGCATGATTTAACCATATACTGCCTAATTTCTTGTCCAATAGATTTAAAAAATATTGTTGTTTAGTTTTGAAGTGGTGATTAGAGAAAGTCTCTTAGGTTTGCAACATAACCCATGTCAGTAATACTATAATGCTGCATTTATAAAACCAACGATTGCGTCATTGATAGCCTTAAGCAACACTCCACTCACATTACGCCTACGTGTTATTACAGCTTTAAGGTTATTACAACATTACTGCCTAATGTTATGATATTCAAATGCCTAGGTCATATAATTTTGTTTAAAGTTCTGCTGATCTATTGATTAACCACAAAACTGAAGAGTTTAATTTTTACTAAAGTATATTATATACTAATGTACATAACTGAAATGTATTTATTACTGTTATATAACGCCTTTGAACAATTTAAACAACGATAAGCCCTATTACTTTGATGTTTTTAATTTTTTTACCACAGGGTGGCACTAGAGCATGGATTAGGAAGGGGATGGTTCTCATATACCGACTCAACTTGTCTTTTGAAATCTAAGAAGATTATCGACAATATTAAACGGACAATTGAACTCTTTTCTCAGGTACAAATGCAACTTGTATAAAGTATGTTTTGGGTGCCTCACAAACTATGAAACACAAGCCACTGTACAGAATTAGGGGAGCTGAGTTTTCCATTATTTTTTAATGGGAAACCACAATGGTTTTATAACAAATATACATGTTTAATAATACATGCAACCTGTATATTACTTACACCATTACACCCGCAGGTTACCAAAGTAAGTGTGTTAAACATACAGTAAATATTTTTATCATTTTCTCACACATTTTACATCTGGTTTCATGCAACATCCACAATTATTGACACATCTGACTAGCTAGCAGCCTGAAATATTGCAGTATTTGTTAAGTTATAAACACATGTTTTAGTTAGAGGTATTTCTGTCTGATAACGCTTATTTTTCTAGGCAATGTGCTTATGCGTTGTGCTCTACGGAAGTTTTGTGATGCTGACCATTACCAGTGTTGCCATGCTGAAAGCCAAACCCAGCAAAACTGTTGCCAATGTTCCAGTGTTTCCAGATCAAACGGTCTCCTTGGGGTTTGTGCAAGAAAGCAATGTGTCGACAACTGATCCAGAAATTGAAGGTAAGTCACCATATGCTATGCATATCTACCTTTATGAAGCATGCTAGATGCAATATGCAGACACACTTTTCATTTTATCATTGATATTCCAGATGCAACCATTGAAGAAATAACAATTGCCCTGCAAGAGCCACAAATTGAAATTACTTCCCAAAAACTGACCCAACCCACTCAAGCTGCTCAAACTTTCCCATCCGACCCTCAGCTTACACCCGTGAAAGGAGGTGGGATGGCTCAAGTGTTGACTCTCGTTGAGACCATGTTCTTTCTCTCTGTGCCGTCTTGTTTGACAAATGAGACCGATGAATATGAGCCGTATATTTGTCCACGCTGCCAGCAAGATCAGGCAGCAAATCAATTAAACCAGAAGTGAGTTGTTGTGTTTTTTATAGGATCTGTTATTTATGTGTTTTGGGATGAAAAAAACAGGGGTGTTGTTTCATTGACACTTCAAGTATTTTTTTGTAACAGTTTGTTTTTTTTACTTTTAAGTAATTTTTTAACAGCTGATAAAGTAACTAAAATATGCTCATGGCTTATAACTATTACATTTTCAATAGGAACTGCTTCTTTTTCAAACACCATGAAAAAGTACCAAAAAATCTCCCTGAAAACCCCAAACTCTACTTAACCTCTGATTCACTCCTTAAACACAGTAAGTGTCAATATGAAACATTTTACTGGTGGGAAAAGTCTAGTTTCACCACCATTTTAAAACGCCTCATGCCCGCAGCTGGGTTGCCAAAGGCTGATATTTTTTTACATCAATATTAAGATCATAAGAACTGAAATAAGTTGCTCAACTAACTGGTTAAGCATCACTATCTTATTTGCTTATTAAATGTGGAGATAAATCGTTTTTTTCAATCGATCCTTTAATATTAATTTTTTTTGACACTGCTTTCTTTCTTCTGCGTCTAAAACGTGTTAAGAACATTTTAAATAATTAAGTATATATCAAGCCATTGTTGAATATAATAGCCACAGTAGTGAAGATTAAAGCCACACTTGTGGTACTAAAACTAATTTGTTTCACAACGAGTTTTAACCCCAGTAATGCTTGACCAAATTTTTTAAATCAAACAGCACGTTTTTTATGAAAGAGGTGCCTGGTTCATGTAATGTTCCAGTACTCTGAACCCTAATGGGCCAGAAATCCAGCATTTAGTGGTAACGGACATTGCTTTAACACCTGAACCTTAATTGGGTTTTACTAAAATGGAAGCAATGCCTCAATCTCCTACAACACACTGCACTGCGTTTTCCCAATCCTAATAGTAAAAAATGAATTTTTAAATAGCGTATTCTACTGAAGAATCCTCCCTACACTTACCTGTATGTCAAAACAAAACGGTCAAAATAGCCAGTTTTCGACTCACAGTTTAAATCTTTCCAGGTTTCAACCACAAGCACATTCCGCCAAGTGTATTTGCACAGGAGAAGTCACTTTACTCCCCGAATTTTTTCCACCGACCAGTCAATGATGCCTCGCATTATCACTGCACGCACTCCCTGCCTGGTGTATTCGTTATCACTTAAAAATCCAAAGAAAAACTTCAGAAACATTTAGGTTTCCTTTTCACAAAGCAACTGGCAGTTTATTTTAGTAGTTTCCTGAATACAACGTTATCATTTAAATTTTTACACATTTAAAAATTTCACTTTTCTAAACGCTAGTTTTACCAATAGCTGTCGTATTGGCAGTTGTTTTTTTGTCACTTAGAATTAAATACAGTAGATTGTTGCAATTTTTCTGAAGTTTCACTTTTTCAAGCCTTCAACCTGCTTAATATTAACAACAGTAAAGAAATAGAGTATGATAATAGACCCAACGAATTCTTGATGTTGACAAGTACATAATATTACGCATCGTGAGATAAAACTCAGGTGGCGTTACCACGGGTAATAGGCAGATACCTGACTTTAGTTTACTTGAGCTAATGTAGTAAATTGTATAGTAATAAGACGTTTCTAATGTTTAGGGTTGGGGTATTCATCCCTGTGGTTTGAAACACGCTAGCGATGTAATCACACGGGTAATCGTTAGATCACCACTCTACCATCCAGGGCTATTGCAGTGTGTCGTTTGAACCCTATTAATCCAAATAAAATCCGGTACTGCCACTCAGAATGGCTCTACGTTTATGGTTTTCCCATCTATCTAGAACTGGGACAACCTGTTCGACGGGAAAGAATTAACCAATATGTTAAAAACTTAGAGGGATGTGATCCGACACGTTCACGAATTACTCTTTATTTTTGTGGTGGATAACCTCAGAAAATTCTTAAAAAATCGTTAAAGCGACATTCCGTAAGTGCCTTGGTCAAATACAGAACCAACTAGCTATTGTGACTGGTTTCGATCGTACGCTTCTCTAATGGTTAATGCTTTTAAATGATTGAACTTATGTCTAATTAAAATGAAAGCAATACCAGCGGTGGACAAAAAATGTTTTTATTTAGCGCTGTAAACTTTATTTAAAACTGTAAACAAAAATTGTCAATCTCATTTTGATTAAAAATTACACCCAAAACAATTTAAAACGCTTTAAGTATAGTAGCCTAAGTTGCGATCTAACCTTGGTTTCAGCTCCCTGAAAAACGTGAAAAGGACAACTTTTATTTCTAAAAATGAGTTAAGCGTTGTTTAAAACACCCATTAACTACATTGCTTACTAATTACGTTGATGAATTTGGTATAATGTCCGTACCACTTCCAGGTGAAAACTCGCGTCGAAATAAAAAGAACTGTGTGTTTACATTTTCTGAAGGCGTAAAACATTTTTAGACCATATTTATTTTTGCCTTCACAACCGCCAAATAAAGAGAGATTTAAAAAAATTACCTTAAATTTCTTTGCTTTCTTTTTGTTATGCATTGTTTTCTTTAATATATATTTGCACCTTGACATTTCCCACGTTTGTTTTCTTCAGTTATATACCAGCCGTTGTGTTCCCATCGTTCAAATCTAAATTCGATCGTGAGAACTGGACCAGCAGTGATCTAGAAACTATATAAGCATTTTGGAGTCACCTATCTTATACTTTCAATTTTAGATTGATAGAAAACGTCGGCATGCTGGTATATTTGTTCGCAATCTTTGCTTTGGCCTCGGGTAGGCTAAGTTTTTTCGTGTTGTTGTGGGTCAGAGTGTTTGCCTTATTTAGGCAATGCTTTCACACTTATGTCTAACTAGGAGCATGAATTGTTGTACTAATCCTTATGATTAGAAATGACTTTCGAACAAATTAAGCTAAATGTCATCAGGTTAAAATAATGCTGTCCATGCACAAATACCCCTATGGGGTCCTAATAAACATAAATCGTCGATTTCTGTACAAATATGTTCACCAACGCATTCGAAAAAGATTTCAAAACGTATGTTTGTTTTAGCCAGACCATCGCCACCAATTGGGCACCCAAGATTTCTTGGCAACACCCAATCCAATAGGATCGTTGGCGGTTCCGAATCTGTAGATGGACAATTCCCATGGCAGGTAAGTGTAAAATGTGGGATAGGCTACCTAAAAATACCGACGTCCAACCTATTAGGCCGGTGGTATAGTTCGACGCCTTTCAACCGAAAGGGTGGCATACTCGAAACACTTTGCTAGCTAGTCGGCTGTGTCTTTGGGCAGGGCACTTAACGGACATTGCCTGAACCCAGCAGATTAGTAGGTTCTACCAAATTGAAGGAACGTGTAAATCATACACAACACACTGCAATAGCTCCGGCAACCCGATGGTGATCTAATGATTGCCCGTATGTTAACCTTGGTTTTCCCATTCATGGGATAAATATGAATCTCCTATCCTATCCTACAACGTGTTTTTTGACTTTCCGTTTCTAGGTGTCCATGCAACAGTTCGGTCGACACTTCTGCGGTGGATCTTTGATTGACGCAACTCACGTCATGTGCGCTGCTCACTGCGAAATCACGTAGGTCTACTAACTAACAGCAGTTTTTCCCTTGTGGAGAAATAAATATGAATTACCGTACTTACATTGTATTAGATTGTGTGAAAATGTGTACAATGTAATCGGACATGACCTTCAATCGTGTCAATGACAACTAATAAACAATTTAAAAGAGAAAATAACCACTCTTCACAAAATAGAGTTGTTGGGGCCCATCAAGTCACTTAAAGCAGTGCCTTTCCGGTTACTTATCAGTTCCGATTTTATAGATCCGGAGTCACTGCAAACTTGGGCGCCATCGATTACCGCTCACCAGACCAGACAATCGCTCAGAAACAATTCATCCCACATCCTAGCTACAACTCCGCAACCTTCGATTACGATTACGCTGTTATTGTCCTTGTAAGCGCAGCGACACTTAACTCAAAAGTGAGTTTTTTGTTTTTTACCATACTACAGTATTTTCATATTAATTTAAAACCAATTTTAATTTTTTTATTTAGAAATAAAGGTATTTGATATAGCTGGCGTGATTTCCTAAAAGCCACAAGCTGCGTACTGCAATATTAAGTACTTGATATTTAGAGATAATAAACTAAAAATAGCTCAGTTGGTTAGAGCGTCGTCTTTCAGCCAAAATGTTAAAGGATAGGCTGTCTTTGGTGGTTCGTGAACAACGATAGAATCCAGTGGTTCAAACCAAAAACTATAGAAACGTCTCAATCGAAAATGTACGGTAGGTTATATTCGATAGGTACAATAACCCAACCCTCCGCGCGAGATAATTTGACGATTGCTTGTGTGGTAACATACATACCTTGCGTTTTCTCATTCACGAAAATAAGACATGAATAGCCTACCTTTAACACATCTTAGTCTTGTGTTTATGATTTTAGGTGGACATAATCAAACTCGCTGAACAAGGCAAGGAATACAGTGGCATGGCATCGACTTCAGGATGGGGATACACTACCCAATTCGGTAAGCAGCCATATTTTATTTATATTTATTTGTTTGCTATTCTTTAATGTTTGCTGTTCTTTTGATGAAAAAAAATTCGTTTTAAGCTCGGTAGCTCTCTTTGGGAAAGTTCATTATTTTTTTAAAGCATTGCTTATATATCAAAAGGCCATTCGTCATTTAAATAATAATGTGGTTAAATATATAAGTTTATTAATCAACACTATATATCGACCGAACTCCTTTTTTGCAGTTCAGTCAACACCATACATGATGCAGTATACCGACATCCCTCTTGTTTCCCAGTCTAACTGCCAGTCCGCATGGGGCAGTGTAATTACGATTACAAACAGAATCCAATGTGCCGGTGGTGACAGACAAGTCAGCTCTTGTATGGTAGGTTAAAACCAACCGCTAACTTGTTGGTGGTGTCAATGGTTCATTAACACTATATCGCAATATCTTCGTCGTATTAGCACCTGACATTTTGTTATGATAACTCCACTCCGATATGCGCACTAGGTAAACTGATAATTACCATTGTTATAACGATGCGTTTTTTCATCTGAGGAGATAAACATAAACATTTAAATGTGTAATTTAAAGAATATTATAACCTATGTTACGCAAAGTGAACAGAACTTACAAAGTCTGTAAAATTGTGGTAATCCTGCCACAATTACATACGTCACAGTCAAATTTAAGTCAAATAGATAAATCTTTAGAATGACCCATATATAAATAGATTATTCATGAATATCTCTAAAAAATAAAAGTCGTCACATCTTTAGCATTCGATGGAATCGTATCACACTATGCGGCCAGATTAATAAAGCTTATTAAACGGACTATTGCAAGTAAAATCGAAGCCGTCTTATTTTCTTTCCTTATTTCAGGGTGACTCTGGTGGCCCATTGACCGTACAGGACAACGGCGAGACCATTCTCATTGGAGCAGTGTCATGGGTACAGAGCAACTGCAGCCCTAACTACCCAGGAGGCTACGCAAAGATCTCAGCAGAGAGAAGCTGGATTGATGCACAGTTACTAAATTAAATAATAAACCTTTTGCGCCACAGCAAAAATAAATATTGATAATTCCTGATCAAATTTACAAGCCTCTTGTTTTTCTTTGTATAAATGAAGAGTAACTCAATAGAAAAAGTAACTTTAAATGTGAAATTCGATAGATTTAAGGCTGGAACTGACCGGAAAGTGTCGATGTCTGAATACCGCTTCGCTAGAGCACATATACTTTTTAACATGATTTGTCCAAACTTGTTTGGATTCTTATCGTACAAGTGAGCAAGTGTTATATGCTATGCCTATTGTAGCACCAAGAGCTTAAAGTTGGCGCGTTCGAAAAAGTCCAGCACGCATACACCCAAGAGCCAGGCACTGGATGTTTCACTGGGATAGGATAGGATATTTATGTATAGGGGAAGGAGTGGGTAAAATGGGCCACGTGGGTAAAATGGGCCCCCTCCAATTTTTCAATATATTTTGAAGAATAAAAATTTGCTGCAAGAACCAGTGTCAGTATATCAAATTATGGAATCTCCAAACCGAAGTTTGAGCGTGAAATCACCAAACTCAATGTTTTCTGTAGCTATTTAGGTTTGAGAAGGTCTGAATCTAAATTTGCAATTTTTGTTTTCTGCTAATATATAATAGAAAAGATCAAATACTAAAATAACTTTTACTGTAGTTAAATAGAACTATATAGCCTAGACCTACTTTTACTGGTAGAAATAAAACTTATTTTTTAAATTTTTTTTTATAGAGATTTTAAGTCGTATGTTGGCACCTGTCTAATATGGGCCCCCTGTGTTCATTTGGTAACTAACGGGGCTAGAATTAGCATTAACAGTACTAAAGGGCTAGACTAAGCACTACTAGTCATATTATGTGTTTCACAATAAACTAAACGGGTTTTCTAAATGCTATTAATAACATGAATTGATAGTTATGCTTCCACTAAAGTAGCAAGGTGTTATTGCATTAGTATACTAGTAACTGGGTATTAAATAAAAAGTAATTGCTGTAATCCAAGAGTGTTAAATTAAAAAAAAACAACTACATCATAAAAATAAAAGTAATAACATTGTTTATATGGGAAGCGAATATTGATACTGTTATCTGGCGAAATGTTAATGTCGAAAACGCGCCGAGGGGGCCCTATTTATAGTTAACACCCTTAGTCTAAAATGGGCCACTAACGAAATATTTTTCTTTGTTGATAAAATATATTTAACAAAAATTATTAGAAAGTTAACATGTTATGTGTGATAGACTTTGGTATTAGGTGACACCACATGTAAAAACTTAAGTCCATCGGGCTTTATATCAGTAAAAAATCCTTGATTTGCAACTAAAGGGCCCATTTTACCCACTCTTTCCCCTATATATCCCGTCGAATGGGAAAACCAAGGGGGTTAACACACGGGCAATCGTCAGATCACTTCGCGCCCACCGTCGGGGGTGGAGCGTGTGCTTATTATGTGGAGCGTGTGATTACTAGCCAGTTTAAGAAAAGTTTTAAAGTGTAGGCTGTAGCTGTAATGATAAATTACTTCGACCGGTTAGCTCAGGGGTAGGCAACCTTTTGCACTTAAAAAGCCATTTAACCGATATTCCACAAAATAAAAATTACTGGGAGCAAAACTAATATATATAATATTTTCGTTATAAAAGTAAAACAAGTCTATGTGAGATAAAGACGCAAGTGTTCCGATTCCGATCCCTATGTTAGCTCTATCTGTGAGGGCGTCGGTGTAGCAGAAATTCTAATTAACCAGCTGCTAAGCGCGCGATAATCTGAGGATTGCTCGTTGACAACGCCCCTTTCCAATTCAAGCAGATAAATCATGAATGACATATATATGCTATATCCTATATATATATATATATATATATATATACCATAAAATCATTGTGTCTAGACGACATAAAGCTTCTATTTCACCACATTTCAGTGGGAGGTCCGATGCTAGAGTGCTAGACCGGTAGGACTCGCACCGACCAGAGTAAAGTTTACGACGCAGCCATTTTATCTTCGGACGTCGAACATTTTCCAAATCGCACTCCGCAAAAGCTCTGATAATGTGGCATTTTACTGTTTGATAACACCCCATTTTAAGCATATATATAGTGGATACAGCCATACAGACTACTTTTCTCTGATTAAAATTTACTCAAGTAAATTCGCAAAATATGCCTCAAGTGGTCGTCACTAGACTGTGGTCATAGGGTACCTTATTTTTAATTTTCTTACATTTCTAAGACAAGGCTATTGAATTGGTATGTTATTTGAATGTACATAGTTTGTCCTCACCTATTATCTCAATATATATCTTAAATGCTGTTTAAGGTGTACGGAGGATATTGGTAGTACGTAATATCGCACAGTACCATTATACCATTATATGTGTGTCTTAGGAATAAGTTTGTGTGTGTACAACCACATGGATTAAAATGGAGAACCGCAGAGGCAGTGATGAGGATTTTTTTGTTGTTCTTTATCCAATAGAATCATCAGAAAGAAATCAACTTTCACTTCGAAAAGGTATCAGTATTCAAAGACTTCTACTAATTTACACATTTTTTATTTGGAGGATATTCATGTTTTATTTGTGGGAAAACGCTAGAAGCAGCAACACATAGTTATTCTTCAGATTAATTTCTTCTACCATTGGGTTATAGGAGCTTTTGCCATGTGTTGTACTGGTATATGATCAGGTCGATATGTTCTTTTACTTTTAGTTCGACCCATTAAACAACTGTGTCAGGGTAGGTTTCACTAAGTGTCTTGCGAGGGGAAACTAAAAGAAGGAAAGCGGTAAGGAGGGAAACTGCACATAAAAATGAATATTAGGGCATTGGAGTAAGTTTTAAAAATGGGGTTAGAGTTAGTATTAGTTTAAGGGTTAAGAACGTTTAGGGAAGAGTTAAAATCAATTTCCATAGTTTAGGTGAGCAGTTTCCCGCTTTCCCTCCCTTTAGCCTTGCCCGTCTTGCGCAAGAATACAGCTGACTAGAAACTGACCAGTTTTGATTCTACAACTTTTTAGCCGAAAGGTGACAGTGTAACTACCAATCATATTGATAGGCCTATATAACGCCTTTTAGTTAAAAAAAACAACCTGCTAAATAAACTTAAAAGGTATAAGTAAAGTCTGAAACATATTTAAGAATGTGCCCTGGTGGCTATAATATTTTAAAAGTGTCAGCCCTTGAACGTCGTTATCCAATTCTGTTAATGACTGACTTTAAATTTAGTGGTTGTTTCATGACGTTTACCATATGTACATACATCATTTTTTGGTGTAATAAAATGTATGTGTGAAACAAATGCAACTTTTTTAATCCAGCTCAGCGGAGAAATTTTCTTAATACACAGCAAATCAGAAAATGGAGTTGATTTCAAATTAGATTTGTAGTTCGGTGTAAATAGAACTACTTTAAAAAAGTATTCTCTTGTTTATAAACCTGGACAGGAATTAGGTTTTAAATCAGAGTATTTGTTTAGAACATAATCACTTCATGAATCCACACACTGTCCATTAACTGTCCAATAGTTTTAGGTTAATGCCAGTGGTATGCAATGTTTCTGAGTTGGTTTTAAAACATAGAAGCACACTGTTCTGTGAACAGTATTATCCAACATTTAACCATTTAGTAGGCTATCAAAAGTAATTAAAAGCTGATTAATCAAGAATGATTAAAAGCAAGTTATGCTATAAAGCAGAGAAAAATGTCCTGATGTTTACGAGTTATTTTTATCAAGGTTGTCAGCTTCGTGTTCTAAGATACAACGGCACAGAAGAATGGTGTGAGGCAAAGGTCAGTTTTATTTTCCACATACATATATATATATTTTATATTTTCTGATCAGCGCATTCTGCATCTGCAGTAGTAAGCTGTAATCTTTTGGTTCGTAGTTTGCATGTTTACTATTATTTAGGGTTTATACAATCCATAGTAACAAGTCATATGTACGAACAATCTTGGGTTAAAAGTGCAATCTTACCAGTTTGTTTGATAAATGGTGTTAATAGAGACAAATTGGTTATTTTCCAGGATTGCGATATGTTATATGTGTACTGGTTTAACTAACAAACTCTGCCATGAACACTCGTTAATAAGACGGGTATTTGGTAAGTGAAATTTGTGCGCATCTGTTAATCCTATCGAGCAAAAAGCAGAACATTTTATTTTAATATGTTTCAGAATGATTTGTTTTGTTTTCAATTGAATTTATGGGGTTTTAATGAAATTTGAAATAAAGCATTAGTCTGAAATGAATAGGTGGCTTATTGCTGCTTCTGAAAATAATAGTATTATATTATATTTATCAGATTATCTTAGTCATGCATTATGCTATGAAGTTTAGATTTATAAATATAGGTTTTGTCAACTGGAGAGGAAGGAAATAATGCCAAGTGTGCAACGGTGGGCTCAGTCGGCTGGGTTCCAAGCAATTACATAACACCAGCCACATCATTAAACATGCACACGTGGTATCATGGTCCAGTGTCAAGGGCCGCTGCTGAGTATCTGCTTTCTAGCGGCATAAATGGCAGTTTTCTGGTCAGTAATTTTTACTTAAACTTTTTTTTGTACTAGTCTTAGGACAGTTATTTTAGATTGTAGATATCATTACAGTTTAATAATGGAAAGGCATCCTTGGTAAAAATAGTTATAGTGTGTTTTCTATCATTTATTAAGACTGTTCTTTTTGATATTTTTAGTTATATTTTTGTCCATACAAAAGTTTTGTAATTTTGTGCATTATGATAAGGAATTTATAAAGGTTTTGGATCGTAGAGGAAACACTAATAGCCTCTTGTTAATT
>CH002476.1:234304-263811 GCA_000149265.1 Ciona savignyi
ATCCAATCCAGCAATGGAATCACACAAAATGTTTTGCATTAAAACTCGCTTTTTTTGAAAATAAGCCTGGCTGTAGCTTACCATCTCAATGCCAACATGCATGTATGTATGAATAAATGATGATGCAACAAGCATGTACGTGTTAAACACGCAACTTTGATGCATTTGGGTTGGCATTGTTACATTTAGTTGTCATCTTCGAAACATTGTATTTATGCAGCACATTTTACACAGCAATGTTAAAACAACTTGTTATGTGATGCTCAAAGCTTGTGTAATGTTTATATTGTCCAGTAGTACAACACTATCACTTAAATAGAGTGTCTTTCAGAGTATTTGAACACAGTTAGCAATATCAACATGTTTATATTTGTTTTAGTTTTTTCATAGTAGTTTTAAATAAAAAGACGATTCCAAAAATCACTTGTTTCAGCCTCCCGTGAAACAGACCTTACACCGGGTGAGGTCGGGTGGCAAGGGTGATCTGGTACTTTCCCTAAAACCAGGTTCCGGAGAGGATGCTTTGAAGTCACCTCTAAACACCCCGTCGGGGATACAGGTAGATGACTATGTTTTATAATGTTTCTACTGGACTTGTTTTAATAACAAGATAGAGTTTTGGAGCTAAAACAAGGCCAATTTAAGCAATTTTTAATATCCTAAACCAGGGGCCAGCAACCCCTAGGACTTTTTTCATGGCACTCCACATGATTTAATTTGTAGCACAAATCAAACTACACAAAGTAGCTACAAGTTCGCAGAGTGCATATACAAACCGTGCATATTATTGTTCGGCTCGCCAAATTGCTTTTTTTTTATATTATTTATAAACTGGCACACTGCATTCAAAAGGTTGCCGACCTCTGCCCTAATGAACTGTATTTTAATTGGAAAAGAACTGTTCCTAGAAATTCTTAAGAAAGAAATTTTAATTGGAACCACATTCTGTGCGTCATAAGTTTGGCTCATTTATTAGTTTTCCATCTGGCTAGCAATTATTTATAAAAATTCCTTGCATTTATTGAAAATTAATTGCAACGCGGTGGGTGGTTAATTAGTTGTCCTATTAACAAATTTGCAGCAGCCTGCAGTAAAACAATTTATTGCATCTTACGTCAATGGAACATTGCACACTGATATGATAAAAAGTTCACTTCAGAAAACAATACAAATAATTGTCCAAAGTACAGTAGTAAGTTTAGACTATATAAATGTATTAAATATTTAATCTGGTACCTAGTTAAATTGATCGCAGATCACTGAAAACCAAACAATAGTGTCAGTGTTCGACTTTCCTCCATTACTCATGCATGTATCAAGTACGTTCTGTACGCACACACAATAGCTACATCGGCCTAACTTGGTACGGACATGTTGTGTTTGATCAATGGTCATTTATTGAGTGTTAATGTAAGTCTTGTATAGGAATTAGTAACAAGTGATTTAAGCTTAGTGTTACTAATCTAGACAATCTCCCAGAGTTCAAGGGGAAATTCAAGGTTAAACAACATTTGTTCACTTCTAAATCTTTGCAACCAATTTGTTCATACTTTCAGGTCATAACTCCAACTCTAGCGGGTGGAATCCCACCAGCAGCGGGTAAATTGGGTTCCCCTGGGCAGAGATTACCCCCAGCAATCCGACTACTTCCCCAATCCATGATGATGGCCCCCATATGCGTGAACCCCACTTCTAACCCAACGCAGTCCAGCACCTCTGGCATGCAGGTGTGGATTTTGTTCTTGAAAATTATTTCTCGCTTTTCTTGTATAAAATTTAAAATAATTTTTACTTAATTCTGAAATGTAGAATCAGAGTAATAAATATTAAAATACAAAATACTTCCAAATTTTAAACCTTTAACCCAATATATTACTCTACATGGATGGCAAATTACTCCTGCCATAATTAGAATCATTTACTCCTAGTCGGTTTATTTTAGAATAGTTTTTTTATTGGATGATTTGGATCCAAAATGCTTTCTCTCAATTTTTATTTTTTCTCATCTTTTGCTCGCCTTTATTAGTGATATAGTTTCCATTTCTATTGTCACATCAATTTTCTTATCATTTTTGTGAATTATTTATTTTACCCCCTCTAGGTCCACACCCCCACAGTGTTCCACCTAATCAGTCCCTCTCAAGTCACCCCACCCTCACCATCTGTCCTGGTGTACCCATTCGGACCCAGGGGCTTTGCAGGGTTGCCCTCCGTCCGCAGCACCGGCCCCTTATCCTGTGGCAGGTGGGTTACAAACTGTCATCTGCTGATGTTTTAAAACTTCAAAATAAAAATAAAAAATTTAGCCCTGATTTGTTAGTCCTTTGTTCAGTTTTTCAGTGAGCACGTTAGTTCTATTTGTATAATTAATCTTTCGTTCAAGTTGTATAATGCAAATATTATTCCTTTCTTAGTTTGGGGGGATCCCCAGCATTTAACCTACTCCAGCGGGGATCGACACCAGTAGGTGGCGGCAGTGGGTCGCTGCTGAAATCGGCCTTAATGAAGAAGTGGCCCGTGTTTCAGTTCCCACCTCCCGGGCCCTTGCCGTCGGAATCCGATTCGGAGAAAAATAACGAGCCGTCAGATGTCGCTAGTGTGACGGAAACGTCGTCCGATTTCGCCGAATCTTTACCCGATTCGGAAAGCGCTGGAAAACCCACAGACGAGGAGCTACGTGGTAAACTGTCGGGCGCAAATGACCCGTGTTTGTCGGAAGCTGCCGAAAAACTTGAAAAAGTTCAAAATTAATACTGCGCCTTCTAGTGTCGAAATCCCGCCGCTTATAACTACGCTTTGGTGTCGCCCTTTAGGTCCTGTACATACATCGTTACTGGTCTTGATGTCAACCTGAGATTTTACTGCGGACAGTGTTTGCCACTGCCCCCACCGCGTCATACTTTTCATTGTTACGTCATTTTGCGGTGTCTTGCGACCTCACAATTCGCCTTGGTGCTGTGCGCAGGTGCCAGAGAGAAGGTAGCTGCCCGTTTTTCAACAAGACGTTTTATTCGTTTTCTGTCTTTCATTCTACACTCATATACGAGCGCGCGTCGCTCACATTTGTGCGAAGTTCATATGGTGCTTTTTTATATATTTTCAGTTTCCTTTCACCGAAAATGCATTTTTAAGCCCTTTGTCCCGATTTTACCCACCGTTGTTCTATCGACAGTATAGTAGCAAAGCTTTTTGTGTTTTTTTCGAAAGTTTCTGTAAATTGTTGTAGACTGTGCTTAGGCGTTTGGCCCCTCGGTGTAACATTTATGCACTTAAAATACGTCGCTTTTACTAATTACTTTGTTGCTAACCATTCGTCGCACTATTAAACCGTCATTCTGTACAAAACGCTCAGATAATGAAATGTTTCAAGCAAACAAATGAAATAAACATGTTCCAGCATACATGGTTATCAATTTGTTCTCCGCGTTGGTCTAGCCGGGACTGACAGGTTAAAAATAGCGCCGGTGCATATGCTACCAGGTGTTTTTTCTATTCCTGGCGTTGCCTTATTCACGTTGGCCCCTTCAGCCAGCTAATCCAGATTGGAGCCCTTTCGCAAATGTTTAATAAGGAACATTTACCCAGAACTCCGGACAAATACAAGTTGGTGGAATTATATTCTTTAAAATTCTTAGGATCACATATGTGTGCAAAGTCGTTATGAAATACACATTATAATGGGCAATATTATTATCAACACAACGACGAAAATACTAGAATTAAGAAATCATCCTTAACCTTAACGGCGTTAAGTTAACAATATATGCATTAAACCTAGGGGGTTATTCTTTTTTCACCTTTTGGACTAAATTGGTGGTGATACTATGTTCTCCAAATTAAGAGATTCAAAAATTAATATGCGGTATCTGACACTGTTGCTAATAACTCCTTCGCCCAATTTATTCCAGTTTTTTCTCTTAAACATTTAAAGGGTCACGTACAAAAATTTATTTGTATATTAACAATTTTTGTGAGGTAACACTTACGTAACTTATAAATATCGCTGCAGGCTGCAGCCCTGCTGCCTATATATTTAAAAGTCCAAAAAGTCAGTTTTAAGGTGACTTTTGCTTATCACAAAACTACTATCCTGTGCTCTTGATGACGTCATTATAGTAATTGTTACCTAATATTGTAGACATACCATGTGAAAAAAAATGCAAAAATCAACCAAAAAAATTACTCACCATTAGCAATAAAGACTAACGGCCCTGGAGCGGACCAGTGTAGGAATAAGCAACAAGGTAAAAACATTTGCATTTTTTATAAATATTTAGTTATTTATTACCTTTTCTGCAACTTTATAAGTGCGGTTCATATTGTGATTTATTGAAAGCAAAGACGTGGTTGACAAAATGTGTTGCTGTTTTTAAAAGAACCTATTCGTTATAAATTGGTACCTCATTGTCTTGGTAAAGTGGTTGCTATTTAAACAAAGAACGTCCGTGTGGGGGTGTAGCTCAGATGGTAGAGCGCGCGCTTAGCATGCGCGAGGTACCGGGATCGATACCCGGCACCTCCACTTTCTTTTTGCTTGGTTTTGATGCTTTAACCAACCGTGCTATATAACGCAAATTTTGTTTTTTTATCAATGATAATAAATCAATGAGGTATAGATGGCACCTCCAAAGTGTTCACTTTTAATTGATTCTTTTTTAGAATTCATGCTTTTTTAGAATGAGAAAGAAAACTCAAAATTCGGGAGAAGATGAAGACTCGGCCATCATGAAGCAGATTGAAGAAATAAGGGAAAAAATAAATTTAAGAGGTGGACCCCTGTGTGCTAATTGCAAGTTTTAAAAACAGTTTCTTAATATTGGGATTGTGGAATCTAGCAAAATTTTCAAAAGTAATCCATTACATGCTAAAGAAAAGTCCCAGCAGAGTAAACATATTTGGCATAGTGAGACTTCGGGAAGCATTTTTGTGTTCTTTTTATCGCAGAAAGATGCCAGAACGCGTTTACTGACCAAATGTCGAGCACGGAAAGCGAAAATGAGAGAATAATTCAAAGGATGAGGAGCGAAAACCAATCATTACGCGAGGAACTACGTCATTCGCTGAACAAGGACCACCAATCTATTGAGAAATTATTTGAAAATCGGCCAAAGAGCGAATGCTTGGCACTGCGAAGAAGAACCGTACAGGTACCGAAACAAAATGCTTAACAACAATTTACCAATATACATTTAATTATTAAAATGTTCGGATTGTATATTTTTTAAATTTGGTGCATAAAGAAAGACATGTACTATCGTCGTATTTGGTACATCGGTGTTAAAGTAACAGTCGAGTTACCTGGAAGAAAGTTAGTTGTCAATTCTGCATAATCACAACCCCAGGTTGTAACAGTTGCGTGAAAGAGTGGGTTTTCCCTGCAGATAAATAAGACAACTTGTTGGAATGTGTCATTTACCAAAATACAACTCGCCCACAGTATGTAATCAGAGTAATTACAGTGGGCGGTATTGTCATGATGAACATTTTTTTCTTTTTTTTAATTTGCAATGCATTTTGTCCCAGCAGTATCACATGTTAACAATAATAAATCAGTACATTACCCCGTTGCAGGAAGCAAAGGCAGAACTGGATCAAAAAGTTTGCGAGCTTAAACGACATGCGAACAAACTCACTGACGCGAAGAAAAAGAAAATGAAGAAACTTGAAATGTTAAAGCAGTCGATGAACGCACCACTTGCTCATAAAAAAGACGAATATTCTAGTGTAGGAACTTCTGTAATAAAATTGACACTCCTGGCGCTGTGACGTTATCGCTCTGGCAACTTGTAAATTCGGCCAGGTTTTTGTACTGAGGAGTGTTTTTATTTTGTTGGAGAGTCATGTCATTTATGCAAATTAGTGTAAGCAACTGCTTTAAATTAACATTATTCCATGTTGCTCTCAAACCCCGTTAGATAGTTAATAATAATTGTGGCTAAATCATTTTAGACGTTTACACATGCCTCTCATATTGTAATAGCCATATTGAAATGTATTATCAGTATGTGAAGAACTGCTTTACAGAGGGTTCGTCAGATTGAGAATTCTCTTGACAAAGTGCAGTTGAAGACAGTCACGGCCAAAAATATCAATGATATTTATGGAAAAGTAAAGACGCAATTACACGTAAGTGATTTGACAGAAAAACCTAGTGTTGTCCTAAAACGCCTTAAAAACCAGCAATTACCAAAACCAATGCAAGACTTATTAAAACACTGAATAATTATGCAAATTATACGACATGTTTGAACGCATATACCTAAAACATTAAATGATTAACGCGACCGATACATATACCAATTTCTGTAAGAAACGCTCATAGGGAGAAGACCATCATGGGTTCGAAACTTAGACTGGTCAAAAAATATATATCTAAGTTATAATTTTAGTCTCTAATTTACCTATAATTTTAGCCTAAACAAACTCATTCTATAACGACAGGATCAAATCCGAGTTTTTCCAAACAAGTTGGAATTGCTTGAAAATGAGAAAAGAGAAGTTGATCAGGAATGGGCAGCTATGAAAGTCGTCCATGAAAATGCAATGGCTGAAGTCGACGCCGCCTTGGTAAACTCACATTTATGTTAATATTAACCTGCAGATGTCGGAATACATAACCTGGCGTTGGTTGACTGATTGTGAGTTTAGGTAGTGTACTTAGCGGATGTTTCATAAACGGTGGATAAACCTATTAGGTTCATTTTGGTTGAACTAAAACAATAGAACCGCCTTGTACAATGCTCTGCTATATTTCCTGATAACCCCATAGTAACTGTGAGGAAAATATCAATTTTACATATTACATTTTATCAAACATAGAAGGAAAAATCAACCTCTGAAAGTGAGCTACGGCAGGCACGGAAAGAAAGAGAATTAACTTTACGCCAATTACGCCGAGATGTGAAAAATATCGAACGTAAAATTGAGGAACAGCAAGTGTATCTCCATAACTTATCTTTATCACGAAAACGTAAGATAGTATGGGCGTTGGCCCTCGGGAATACATCTATTTATTTAATGCTAATTAAGAATATCTGTTTTCTTTTAAATCAATATATGTAAACATTTTAACTTAAAAAAATAAGGGTTGAGATAAAAGAGCAACTTCTTTTTGTTTTAGTTACCCGAGTTGACAGCGCGCATGTGCAGAAAGTAGCAAACATGGCGCGAAAGGCGGAAGAGCGCATTCAAATTATTAAACAATACGAAAGACAAGCGGACGATCTGGAACGCGTGACTGGCATTCCATTCACCAATCTTAACGTAAGTTTTGTTGTTGTATTTACCTAAGATTGAAATAGCTACAGCGTAATACAGCATTGGTGTAATTTGCTAAGACTTCCGCTGAAATTGCATTGCTTGTAAAAAGAAATATAAAATTGTTGTTTAACCCACTATATTTTTAACATCCCACTTCCTGCCTTGGTCTTTTTTAAAATTAATTTGTATTTTGTTTCCAAATATTAATAACGACACGTATAACAAATTTAAGTTACTACTAAGCAAAAGAAAATGACGAAATTAAGTAGTCGTTTAACACATCTGCCCCCGCCCAAAGGACCTATATAACAGATGCGGCCGTTAAATCGCTAAATTTACAATTAGTATTTTTAAAAGTACTCTTCTGAAAAAATGGGGTCAGGGCAGTAAAGCGCGATTAATATTGAATGCAGACTAATTTAAGAGAGTTGGGGTGTCGCATTTAGCGTTGGACACTTTTTGTACGGTTTGTGCTTGCAGGGCCTGTTGTGGTGCTTGCGAAACCAGATCAATTCCTCTGAAAGCTTAAAAGATGAATCGAAAAAGAAAGCTCATAAAGCGGATTTAATGCGAGCAATGCATGCCAGGCTACATAAGGATTTGGATCGACTTAAGTACCAGCACGAAGAAATGTAAGTTCTTGATTTTGCATTGATGACATAGTATATGGATTTTAAGTTAAATAGGTATGTGTTGCACAGAATAGAATATTCTGCATATTGTAGCCCAGTGAATGGAAAAACGCGGGAAAGTCATCATATTGCAGATTCTCTAGTGGTTCAGGACGCTATCTTAACGGCCTACCGTTGAACCAATTACTTAGGCTTGATACGTTTTTGCTTTACTAAAATCACTATTAAAGATATGGATAACACTTTAAAAAACCAAGAGAGAATTAAATTTTAAGACACATATTGCGCGGACAATACAAGTACGTAAATCACCACTGCGCTTACCGAGCGCTAATGACTTGATTAACCCGATAAATAATATAAACCTGCATGTTAAATAGGCAATTTAAAGATAAAACCAGTTAAAAGTGCAATGGAATAAACTAAACGTGATATAAAATATTCGGTATAAACGGCGTGTAAAAGGTGCACAAAAAGTCACAACAAACTCATCACAACAAAGTCACGACAAACTCATCACAACGAAGACACAACAAACGACGCCCCATATTCTATAGACACTCGGGCGTTTCAACTTAGTTAAAACAACTTCTTCAAGGTTACAAAGAAAAATCGAAGCAACGGAGACCGAGACAAAGAATATCGAAGATGCGAGCACGAAGAAACAGGTGCAACTGTTCCAGAGCAAACGTTTGGCGGATGATGTTAGGACATGTTGCGAATCCATGTTATCCCACCTGATCCGGTCAACTGCAAATATGAGCATTCGCATACCTACACCGTACCAGAAGTTTAAAACGGGTGAGTTTGGTTTATAAATAGTTAGATTATTTTATTTAACTATTATTTTCATCCAAATGTAGAAACTAGGATAACAATTGCTTTTCTTTGAACCTGCCGTCCTTTTAAACAAGTTGTTGGGTTCGGTGGTGTAGCTCAAACGGTAGAGCGCGCGCTTAGCACGCGCGAGGTATCGGGATCGATACCCGGCACCTCCGTTTTATTTCTCCGACTTAAAGATCGCACCATAACCTATCTCACTCAAAACCGAACGCAGGGCACACAATTTTTACATTATCTATATCTATCAAAGGGGTGGGCACATTTTTTTTAAATCAGGGGCCAAAATTATTCCATATTTAGACTGGCGTGCCAAGCTTTCAAGCAGTCACTCACATAATGTTTGTCACTGTTAATAAAAAATATTAAGCTAAAAAATACGGTACATTACTATGGTTAAAACCAGAAAGAACTGTTGCGTCACATATAGCCACATCATAATATAGCTGTGGTATTTAATCTTGTAACATGTCGATAACACCGGGCGGGCCAGATAAAAGACTCCGGCGGACCAGATTTGACACGCGGGCCGTAGTTTGCCCATGTTTGATCTATGACCAGAGAAGGTCATATTTGAGTATCCTGTTCATACGCGACATCATCCTGTCGGAGCTCACTTATAGGGTAATTCGGTTTACCCCTATGTTTGGGAAAACACAGGGATCTTAGTAACACGGACCGTCGTCAGATTGCTTCGTGTTCAGCGTTAAACTGCCGTAGCAACACATGTGTTCGAACAGAGACATAAATATAGTTTTTGTTTAACTTCTCAATCAATTTATTTCTAGCAACTAAAGCTAAATGGATTCCCCAACAAAATAACCGACTCTATTCACATTAAATTCGTATGCTACTGGTTATAAAAAATCTTATTTCAGCGTCCGACAAAGAGCGTTTGGCATGTTTTGAGGCATGTATGAAAGCAGTTGAACTTATCTACGAGAAAGCACGAGCTTATTTGAAGAACTCGCTACTAGACGAAAATAACATTCTAGATATGTCACTATCTGGCGAGGTATTGGCTGGACTGTGTCATAATTTTAATATAGAAAAGCCACGTCGGGCAATATCCTGAGGCCGGTAAAGTTATACTCCTGTGATAAAATAACGCATCCATTTATCAAGCAGGCGTTGGCATTCAAATTCCTTAAATATTGCTAAAAGTGTTGCTATACTACTAACATTTTATTTCTGACGCAAAATAAAGAATATTCTTAAAACACCGATTTCATGTTAGAACAATGACGGGCTGATTCACGAAAACAACAACCGAATTCCAGCGCAACTTGAAAGGCGATTATCAGAAGGTATGAGTGAACCCTTTGTGTGTGTGAGCATCGCTAATTAGATCGCTCAGTCGGGTATTGCATTTAAATATTACCCGAATACGAGCATGAAACAGGGATAATCTAACGACTGTCCGTATCATTATTCCCTTGTCTATTCTCCTCCGCTATGATGCATATGGGTATCTTGTCTATCTTACCCGCGTGACTTGAATTAGTGCGTCACCTTTCAGCCAAGGGTTGTAGGTTCGAAGCTGGACGTTAGCAACATACGATGTGTCCTTTTCTATAGCACTTAACGGACGTAACATAAACCCAGTGGAATGATGGAAATTTAAGAAAAATCCTGAATCATAAAAGAACCCACTTCAATAGCTTCAGTAACCCGATGGTCGGCTCGTGGTGATCTGATGATTGCCCCGTACGTTAACGCCCCTTGCGTTTTTTACATTTACCGGAATAGACATAAGTATCTTACCTTGAATTACTTTCTTTCAGAGTTTGACAATTACAACGTAACCACGAACGACCGCTACGTTTTTAGGGAAATGATAAAGCAGCAAACTGAACATTATACCACGTCCCGCGGGGGACGGCGAAAATAATTTCGCATTGTTTCAATGTATCGAACAGTTTAAAGTTAACGCAAAGTAACTAAAACGCAATTAAATAAAAAGTACAAACAGCCAAAGTTGTGTTTTATTTTTTTGGCTTTTTGGTTAAAAGCATAAAGCGGGAGTCGACTGGACCGGTTTGATCCTGTGTCTGACCGCAATTCTGCTTAGATTGTGTCCCTGGTCAACGAGGGCTTATAACAACTTTGCATCCCTTACTAGTCTTTGGGTCAATCTCCATCGTATTCAACACACTGCAAATAGCTACAGTAATTTTGGAGAAAAGAGGTTAGATTTTTCCCTGTTAAAAATTCCCTTCGATTTTATTTCTCTTGGAATAAAGCCTATAGTATTCAATAGATACATTTTTTGATATTTTACCCTCGCCACAACACCCTTTCCAAGGATAAAAAATCGCAAAAAAGAGCATCCGCATGCCTACGCCTCACCAATAAGCGGTTGGTGTGTATTGCAAACCAATTGATGTATCTCTATTTAAATTGTTTTCACAGTCCGGGTGAAAAAAAATTTTCGACAGTTGTTCTCCTTGTGACATTTCCTTCTCTTTTTGCACAAAACATTGATTTTAACAGTCGACGATATTCTGCTTTCTTTGTCTTTGTGACGTGAATTTATCCGAACAACAAGGGCGTGCATTCCTGCAACTCGCCTGCCCTCCCTTCTAAGCACCCGCCATTCTAAACAGTCATGATGTGTCGGGGGTGTAGCTCAGATGGTAGAGCGCGCGCTTAGCATGCGCGAGGTACCGGGATCGATACCCGGCACCTCCAGTCCTTTTCTTCTATTAAGTGAATTTCTCGGGCTAACAGAACGAGAAGGTCGAAGTTAAAGCAAAATGTCATCATACACCTAACGCAATTATAAACAGCCAAATATTTATTTGTTCTTTTGTTTTTTCATTTGCGTGGGCGACCTGCAAATCCGCCCAGAATACACTTTGGCTGCGTTGGATTCTCTCCACGCGAATACGTGCGGTTTTTTGAAAATAACAATAAATACAATTAAAAATATCGTCAGGAAATGCTCAAAAACTTTAACAAAAAAACCTACTAACTGATTATCTCTTTGCAGGTAAGTATCATTAGATTTCAGTAATCAATTTCGATAGAAATGGTAGAAATGGTTCTTTAACGGTTACTATACTAAAACAATGGTTCTTTAACGGTTACAGTATACTAAAACAAAAAGAAAAAACGACGAAACGAGGCAGTAAACAAATGAGGCGCGTTCTTGACATCAAAACCTTAAAATGATTGGGATTGCCCGATCTTATAATCAGGGGCAAACCATGACGTCGATTCAACAACATCAAACGATGTGAACTTACGATACATAGGTTACACCAGAGGTTCTTAAACTGTGCGTCGCGACGCCCTGGTGCGTCGTTTGAAATCGTGTAGAGCTTCGCACAGCCATAGCGTTCGAAACTACACTCATTAAAACTAAATATCGTAACGAATTGACGTTGAAAGAGAACTGAGGGTGGCAGTTTCAAAGATTCTCCCAAGGTTCCACGATCTTTGCATAAATAAACAAGCCCACAGGTCGCATTATATTTGAACTAAATTACTAACGGGCGGGGACGCGGGTATTGTCCTTTTATTGTATTTCATTTCTTCATTACGTGTGCGGCGATGCTACTAAATATAATTTTAGTAGCAATATTTTAAAGACTGGTGCGTCGCAAGCTCCGTAAACTTTTGGAAAGGCGTCGCAACCAAAAAATTTGAGAACCACTGGGTTACACTATGATCTTTGGTTTGTCGGAGGTTCAAGTATTATATATATTTTTAAGACGGTTGGGTTAATATAATAAGTTGAGTTTATTTTTTTGCTAATTATAATTTAGTAATTAAACAAGCACACATAAAAAACGACAGTAGTTAATAGTACCCAATGGAAAATAAATTACTAGATTTTTATGGGCGCGATGGTAAAACCAATTAACTCATTATGAAAATTGTATTTTTCAAACCTTAAATCCACACCTATATATATATATAAAAATATTAACGAGGTCAAAAAATTGCACCCAATAAGATTATCATTGTACAGCAAGCAGACGAATGTCGGCCTTTCTAAAAAAACAATGTTTTTTTAACACGGACCAAGCTTATCAATAACGTTTAGGTCGCCTGGTAATGAGATTATTAACACCGGTTGTGAATTTAAGGGAAATAGCTGAGGCTGCCTAATAAGTGGTTTAACGAACTAGACGAATTCTCCGTTAGATTACCTCGCACCCTCTATCGGTTTACATGAGCTAGTGTAGTGGTTTATATGAATGAGATTTTTTCTTTAAGAGTTCCTTTACGTTTGGAGTAATCGATTTAATTACTGGGCTTAGGAGATGTCCGTCAAGTTCGTGGTACAAGGACATAACCGACTACCTAGCCACCAGTATTGAACCTACACAACTTCGAAAAAATGGCGACTCAATGCACTAAGAAATTCTGCTGGTTGCAAGCCGCGAATTTCTACCGGTCACCTTCAGCTAACTTCCCTGCGCACTTCACACCATATCACTAAGTCAACCGTCATCCTTAAGTCGACCGTCATCACTAAGCTGACCGACCAAATCGGAAACCGCCAATTAGCATGAAAAGTCGATACCAGGCAATCCACTTACACCCATTACAACTGCCAATTCAAAATTTATTTAGCGTTATACCGAAAAATGAAATCCTTTTAAAATATATAACGAGCTTTATTTTTTTAAAATATATAACGAGCTTTTTTATAAGCTTTATTTTAATTAGTATATTGCTTGTTTCGGATTAAAACTTTTTTTATTTGTTTATTCGTATTAAAAAATAGTCGTACGACGTCGTACGACATTTGAGCGACCTTTTTTCTATTTGAGTATTGTGCCAGAATCACCAATCTTTAGTACAATGTGCATGTAGTGAAATTCCCGGCAGTTTCTTATGGCAACGTAACAACAGTAATGTCGCGTGTTTGTATAGAAAGAACTTCCTTACTGTATTGTTGATCTGAGTTTTTTTGGAATTAAACAAATTTGTACAATGTTCTACAGTCAAAACTTATATTTTTTTTATTAAATTTTTTTTTCTGAGTGTCTATTTATTCCACAAATAATACGCAATTGCCTTTATCGTAGCGCATGGTTATTAATTTCATCATACTAGGTCAGTTTTAGAGACTACGTTATAAAGATGTCGAAGGTATCTGCCGTGAAACGCGAAACTTATTTTACCCGTGTGCATAAGAGGTGGAAGAGACGAGATGTGGTCAAAATCATTGAAACCCACCCTAAATATTTATTTACGCAATATATACGATACTGCCTCCGATCTTTTTTGAAAAATCATCCAAATAAAAAGGTAAATCAAGCTAACACTCTTGATATTAAAGATTAAACTCATTGGTGATTTAATGTCAATTGGTAGTTGAAAGATTGCATGGTTAACATTAGCTTTTATCCAGTCGGTTGTGTCCTTAGGCAATGACACAATGTTGCAGAACCCATGATGATATTATAAGTTGAATAACAATGTGCATGGTTTTTTAAATATTTTATTCATCCTGACATGAATGGCTGATTCGTTATAATCATTGTGCCAAGAATTTAAATTTAGGATGCCTACCCACCTAAATTTGATTTTTTGAACAAAAACTCCCATTTATATTTTTCAACAGATTATTCTAGAAGATCCAGATTTTGCTGAGGTTATTGATCAAGAACTTGTGGTCGATTTCAATCAAATTGTAATTATATATATATATATATATATATATATATATATATATTATATATATAAGTTTAAATATATTTTTTATAGTTTTAACTACTAAGTTAATACACATTGGACAACTTTTGACTCATACAGGTTTAAATTGTTTTCACCCTTTTTATGCAACATCACTGTTTCTAATTAATGGTTCAAAATTACCTCAACAAACTGAATTTAAAGGATTTTTGATGACACATCATTTTCAGACAAAATTATGAAACTTAAATTTGCGTTTGCTCTTATAATGGAATGATACTAGTAAACAGTATCATAATGTAATATTAAGCCTAAATCTAACACCTATGTTTTGCCTTCCAAGCCAATTCGCTTTACGTCGTATGCTCCAGCTGTGTTTTACTCGCTGCGGAAAAAAGTTGGCTTGTCGTCGGAAGAGTACTTAGGTGTTGTGTCACCTAAAGACACGGATGATGTTTATCTTGAGTTTTTGTCCAACTCGAAAAGTGGTCAAAACTTCTTCTTAACGTAAGTGGTTTGATTTTGTTTTACAAATTGATATCTAGCCATTAAACCATACCTGTGTCTTTAAAGACGCTCTTTTTTAAAAAAACATTATACTTGTGATTGAAAATGAATGTAAATGTTGATTCCAATCTCTGCTTGAACATTGAACTACAACCTTTAGTGTTACACTGGGTATAGCAAAAGGGATGTTGTGTAATTTTGTTTAATAAAGTTTGACTAAATTTTATTTTTGGCCTTATCTCCTTATTAGCAGATCTTCGTCAACAGACATTTAATTATCACTAAGTATGTGTTTATCATTATGTATTATAGTAGGCGGACTAAACAAAATGACGTGTCATTTACTCAAACCTCACATAGTAACAAGCTGAGGATTGCAGCTGAAAGATTTATATATATAAATATATACACATGGTATACAATACTCATTATTTCATTAATTGCACATACATCCATTTACCTCTGAGTGATATTTCGCAACTCATTACCCTGTCAATATGCCATTCTTCCATGAATTTTTTAAAAATGCAATTCAATTTTATATCAAACATTCATTTGTCAGTTTTAAATTTAACCCGAATGAAGTGAGACAACAATAAATTCAATCGCCAGACCAGGGTACCCATTGTTACCAACTCATTGTTATTCCTAATAAGTTTTATTGTCCTGAAATCATTATTTTCGTGAAATGAATTTCTCCCTTCAAGAATAATTGCTCTCCAAGGCAGAGAGCAATTGATTTAGTTTTTATATAATTGTTATAAAAATGACGTATGTCAGAACACCGTGCTTTCTTCAATTGGATGCTGCAGCTTGAATGCATATTCGTTATTACTTTTTAAACCAATTTAAATATTTTAAATCGTGCCAATATTTGCCCAAACCCACAACCACTCAGCTTGACAGGACTGGTAGAGCAAGAGATTAAAACTAAACCTGACATGACTGCTGTGTACTTAACTACCTAATAGGGCAGCTTTTGCGACGATATAATCATTTAACTATATAATTTATATAGTTAAATTCAAGTACCACATGACTTTATTTTAAACTCACTATTTGCTTTACAGTAGTAACAAGCAGTTTATGATCAAGACGATCACTAAATCAGAAGCAATTTTTTTCATGAAAATCATGAAACGGTAAGTGGTAAATTGACCTTAAAATCAAAAGTTGCTAGGTGAATTTCCTAACTTCAAGTTACCACAATCAGTGCCACATTAGTATTATCCAGAAGATTTAAAGGCACTTTCTTAACCAATGCTATTTTATATTTGTCAATATTTAAAATCTGACTAGAGGTTTGTTATAAATTTAATAAATTAAGATCCGAGCACAAAAAGATTTATCAAACAGTTAAATATCTTAAATCATATAAAGCTATATGAAGCAGAAATTTTATAATAAATACTTTTTTAAAGCACAAGATGCCACTTTATCCCATTTAAAGCTCTTTTTAATCAATCAAAGTTTAGTTTCCAACCTCTGAGCTGTAAGTGAAAGAGTTTTAGTTCGTTTAATGTATTATGCATGATAAGTTTTAAGGCTTGTGCCTTACACAACCTTTATATTTGGGTTTATTAAAATTACATGTTGTTTTCTTCTCAGCTTATCTATTATGCAATATTTAGAAGATGTTTAATACTTTTGTTTTGATTGTGCTTGAGATGTTTTGGCAAAATAACTCTTTTGTAAGAACAGCAACTGGTGATTTTGATTTGGGCTGCAGTACAACATGCTTTATTGTAAATATTTCATATGAGCCACATTACCTTCGAGTCAGTAGGAAAGGCTGATATTACCCGCACTTCTAGAAAAGACAGTGTATGCACATTAGCTGAAAATCGTTCTATATAAAATTCCTTCACCTGTCTATCTTATCATAGGCCCCTATTATACTTGTCACTTGATATAAACAGTGTGCCAGTTTCCTGGATCGACCTTGGCTGGAAAGCAGAATAACATCACCACAATTGTACTCACAGCTCTGCCTCACTTTATCTAGTGGAGTTTAACTTTTAAAAGGGAATGTGTAAATAAACCAAACTATAGGCTATTGCCTTATGTAATGCAGCTTTAAGTTGTCAACATATGTATCAGAGTTAAAAATCCATTGTCAAATAGAATATATGACCCATAATAAGACTTTTGGAAACTTGTTCGCTAAGTCACCTTTTATTCTTAACATAGTTTTTTTTACAGTCCACATCTGCAGGTATAAAAAACTTGTGCCCACTTACAAATTTCTGTAGTAAATTATACTATATCTTCTGGCCACCGCGTTTCTATTTTGTTTGTATTTTAAATATTTTGATGTTAATCAATGTGCTTTTGTGATAACCCACAGGACTACAGCAAAGTATTTTCACAGGTATTTTGGCCACTTTGAATCCTATCCACATAGTTTGCTGGTTAAGTTCATCGGGTTGCACAGCATCAAAGTAAAGAAACTCAGCAAACCGGTAAGAAACATTGTTCTTTTGTTCGTCCGACTGGTTAGTAAGTTGATTAAGATTGGGATATTACTACAGAGGTGTGACCGCTGTGTGGGGTTTAATATTCATGCGAACCACTTTTCCACTTTTATGTGTTCTTAAGAAGAGCAAGTAATGACTATGTGCTTATTCATATTCAAAATGGAAGTAATATATACTTAATAATAAGCACTATACCATAGCTTTGGTTGAATTATTTATTTATTTTGAAAGTTGAAATTATTAAACCAAGCCATAAATCGGCTGGGTCAGATGTGTTCTTTGGCAAGGGTGATAGTACGCATCATCTCATCCTCAGTGAATAATGGGTTAAACCAAAGTTGTAGCATCTTCTCCACCACATACAACACACTGCAATAGCTTTTGTATTAGATAGTTAACATAAACATTAGGTAATATGACATTTGGCTGTGTGATAACACTGCATTTTCCCATTAACAGGATCTAAATGTAAATGTTAATATCATATATTCTAATTAAACCAATTCCCACACAAAAGATAATCTGTTAAATGTTTGGTTTTGTTACACCATTTGCCATTCACATAGATATAAACTGAAGAATCTTGATTATTTCTGTTTCCCGTGTCTGTCAGTATGCATAATATATTCTTAAGATATGCATAATATATATGTCTTTTATTTATGCTTCAAATTTACACAAAGCGACGACAGTTCATGTATATTTAAACATATCCATTATCTTGAATATCTTAAGTGCACTGAAATTAGAAAATTAGCCGCAAGCCTTTTAAGCTTCTGCCAACCATTCAGAATTCATATACAGCTGTATATGTTGCGTAATCATCTGGTTTGGCCATTTTCCAGGTGTATTTTGTGGTGATGCTGAGTATTTTCTACCCGGGTGAGCGAATTACTGAGCGATATGACATCAAAGGCTGTCAGATCGGCCGATACACGGAGCCACCGTTGGAAGGCAGCAACGTGGTTGTTATTTTAAAGGAAAAGAATCTGGAGGGAAAATCAATCAATCTCGGTGGGTGTTCTTCACTTGTCAATGGTTCGATTGACTTATAATGTTAATTTACATCAGCAGATTGGTAATCATAGTTTAGGACTGATTACATCTGCAGCGTTTGTGTTCTAGACCAAAACCACCTGCTTTTTAAACACATCTATGAATACATTGACGTTACTCTTTCTAGTATTAACCAATTGGTCGAAAAGTATTCAATATCTTAAAGCACAAAATATGTTAAGTTTTTTTAATTTTGGACAGATGCTATGCAACCAGATGGTTGGTTTGATCTTTATCCTGATCACTTACTGTGTAATTATGTCGTTTGTCAAGGCACCTAATGAATATTTTTAAATTCATCAAATAATTATGGAGGGGGTACAGCAAACAAATTTCTATATTAAAGCTACTGCAAACAGCTCTGTTAACTAGACAATAAGCATGAAGTGGCCTGAAGATTATCAATATTTGTCGTTTATTTTAAAGATAAAAACAAGCGTTCTATCTACCCTCTCCCACAACTTTTATTTTTGATGACTAACAGCATCCTTCCATAGGTACACAGCGGGAATGGTTTTTAAAACAGATCGACATTGACTCGAAATTCCTTCAAAGCATAGAAGTACTGGACTACAGTCTCTTGGTTGGCATACAACCTTTACATAAGGACGAAGTGCAACAGAGTAGGAAACTTTCGACTGTAATCACACGCACACAAAAGTAAGCAGCTGTATATTGGAAATGCTTTAGCAGTGGTTCTTAAACTTTTTCAGTTGCGCCCCCTTGAGATTTGTGATTCATGCTCACGCCTCACCTACTCAAAATCAAATTTACGAAAAATAGAACAATAATTTATTTGCCATTACCCTGCTTAGTGTGAAGGATGCAACTGTTTTTGGGAAACTAGTAGTTTAATTCGAGGCTTTGTTGAAGACAACGAACATCGAAAATCTGCTTCGCATTCCAGTTTGTTACGACATTTTGTCTTTATACTCACAAGTGCCGAAAATCCACTTTCACATAAATATGTCACTGTCATGCTCGCGCCACCCTTGAGAAGCTTTCACGCCCCCCAGTTTAAGAACCCCTGTTCTAAAGCAACCCTACTTTCTAAAGTTTAGAATGTAGTTCCTGCAAATAAAACCTAAGAACATGGCTGCAATTTAGCTGTGAGTGTGGAAAACCGGAATTTTGGGGATGTTATTGTCAGTACCACAAACGGTATTTAATATGGGAACTATTACCGCCTAAATGTAGCTAATCGCCAAAAATGCTTCAGAAATGCACACGAGTATTCCTAACTTGCGGGCGTTTTATAAATGTATGTCCGTTATTGTTTTAAATGTGATTGGATTTTAAAGCATTGTTTATACGCAGATCTGTATCGAAGTCTCACAGTGTAACCCCGCAACACCGCACTGCATTGCTCGGTAACGGTGACCTTTTCTCACCCACTGCCGCGGTGGAAGAATTCGATGACGGACCGCTTCCCGGCATGGTGGATGATCTCTACTCCTTGAAGCTGCCTCCGTCGCCCTCTTTGTCCTGCTCGTGCGACTGCCGAGTGTCGCCCCATCCGGGAAAGTCCCCTCGCAAGCGCGAGGCGACCAGATCGCACGCCATGTACTGCGAACATGCAACACTCGAGCCCGAAGAGGCGCAACAACAAAACCGAAGGCTGCTCCCGGACTACAAGAACGAGCTGCACGTTCTTGACGGCACGGAACGGTACTTCGTCGGAATTATTGACTTCTTCACTCGCTTTACCCTTAAAAAGAGACTGGAAAACGCCTACAAGAAACTCATCTACCCCCCTTTATCATTCTCCACTGTGCATCCTGACGTTTTCGCGGACAGATTTCGAAAATATTGGGACAAACACACTGAATAGGATTAAGAATTTTATTACCTGTAAATACATCGTATCAGTTTTGGCAGTGCTAATCCTTTCTTAGTTAATCTGATTTAAGTTGTTACCTAGTTTTGATCAAGATGTAATGTTTTCGTCTACTGTGAAGCTTTTTATCCTAGTTGCAATTTCGCATTAAATATATGTAATTTCACCAATGTAATTATGGGGCTAGTGTTTATTTTCCCCTATCCTTCCAGTATATATGTTTACTGGTTATACACAAGTGAAGTGCCACTGTGAAAATAAAATATCTGGCATTTTCGTCGTACGGAAAAAGTTGACGATCGATGAAAAACAAGCCTTTGGCGCATGCCCTCCAGAACCGATGTCAAAAATGTTTAAAAGCAAACTTAGTGAAGAACAGGAAAATGTTTGGGAAAAGAACTTAACGAACATTACCCAAACCCGACGGATTAATTAGTTCTACTAAACTCCAGGAATGTTTAAATTATACCCCACACACTGCAGTAGTTCCGGTAACCCGACGGTGGCCGTGATGTGATCTTACGGTTGCCCGTGTGTTAACCCTCTTGGTTTTCCCACTCACCGGGATAAACATGAATTATCCTATTCGAAGGGTATAAAGACATGTTAGTGGCAAATACTTGGGTATGTATATATGTAAACTAGTTTGTATTATAACTGTTGATGTTCTTTTTCGACCAGCGGTCTGTTCATTTTGTAAAAAAGTTGGTCTGTAAATAAGGATATCATGAACAAATAATTTAAAAAAGTGCGATTGTACCTTTAATTTAATCTGGAGTATCTGCACCAAAATCCAGTGCGAACGACACTTCCATCGGTTTTGAACATTAAGGTGAGTTGTGTTGCATTGTATGTCCTTGTGAAGGGAGATTTTGAACCACAGAATTTGTCGAGCTGAATTCCAAACTTCGATCCTCGTTTAATGACCACACTGTCGAAATTGCAGCTCGGTTCACTTCCTTCCAAGCTGTTATAGACATACGTTTAGGTTATAATATGTTTGCGTGTTAAACTAATATGAAATAAGGGTTTACAATTAAATTAAATTATGGAAAAAAATGAGTGTGAAATTATTTGCAGTATGCACTGGTTCTTAAATGCTAACTCCGAGGTTGGCTTGACATTAGCATTACTTATAGATGTGTTGCGAGATGTTGTAATAATTTGGTTTGTTCTACTGTTTAATTACGACATTTGGTGCACAGTCATGTGGCCGAATGGTTAACGCGACCTGTACGTACACCCACTACTATGCAAGAAGGCATGGGTTCGAAACTTGTGTTACGTGAAAGCTGCTTATCCTTGCTGATAGGTTCCACGAGCTTTAAGAGCAAGTAAACCGCTGAACAAACTCACACATTAAAAGGTAATTACTATTTTTTTACCGGGCTTAGTTTCGAACCGATTAAAGTTTCGTTACTGAGACTGTGTAGGGCCTATGTATCGGTGGCGTCAACCATTCGGCCACACGACAGTAAAGACAATTAATTACTCAAAATTTGTGAAAGCTAGATGAATTCTTGTTGCTCCTGGTGGTTTGATCACATAATTATTCTCTGCAAAGTTGGGATAATACTCTGGATAGCCGGGAGATGATATTGATTCGGATGATGGGAAGTTTGATCCTGGGTGCATATTATCGTTTATTAATAAAGCCTAGCAACCAAAGAGGATCATATATTTTAACTTGTAACTTTGTAACTATTTTATCCTAAATTACATTTACAATTATTAGTCGAATTGTGTAAGTGTGCATTAATACTTTTAAAATTAAAAATTCTAAACGTTTTGCACCTTAAATACACGAACCTGTTATGGAATATCTAACATTGAAACCGCTATGAGAAATAGTGCTATCTGTTTTGAACTTTATTGTCATAATCCTTCTTTTAGTTATGGCACTAGGATTTGTTGTGCCACAATATTTTCCAATGAACTCTGTTGGTCTTCTACCATATCCATTAAACAATTGCAAGTAGTCGAACCTGGTAAAGACACAAATGTTACTATAGCCTCTATATTAGTCGTCAAAATACATAACAAATGGTCTGTGTGAATTACCTGCATTGGGGATCTGGCTCAAGGTTAAACGCAAGGAAACTGAGGGAAATCGCATTGTCGAAAGCAGTAATGACTCCGTATGTGCATTCGACGTTTTTAGGATAATCGCCCGGATAATTGGGTGATTTAATCAAACCAGTACTTCCAGGTGCTCCTCCAAGATTGTACTGGTTGCAGTTGCTAGGACCTGCAAATAGGACAGGATATTTATGTTTATCACCGTGAATACCGGAGCTATTGTAGTGAGTTGTGTAAGATTTGGACGTTTCTTCAATTTGGTAGAACCCATCAACCCCCTGGGTTTAGGCGATATCTGCTAAGTGTTTTACCCAAAGACATAACCGACTAGCCAGCGAACAGTTTTTTAACCTACAACCCTTCTTCTGAAAGGCGACGCAATAATCGACCGGATAAAATGGGCAGTTAAATTGTAAGTCGAAGGTTATTTACCGTAACAGTATGTTGGCAAAAATGTATTTTCTAAAATTGCCCTTACCTGATATGGTGTACAGTAGTCTGAATCCTCGTCTTGGGGTAGTACTATCCGTGGAGAACTGAATGTAAACATATTGTTCGCCGGTGATGGTAATTGCCGCCGGAGTGCTAGATCCGCAATATTTTCTAATTGGTAATGCAAAATTTCCCCTATACCCAACTCTGATATCAACGTAGTCAAATCTGGAAAAGCAAAGTTAAACAATTGCATTTTATCACGTCTGTATCAAAATATAAACGTACGCGCAAATGCTGTGAGGTTCCAGATCAAATGCTGTAAAGTTTAACGTAATTGTTCTTGTTGCCCTACCAGCATTGATACGATACCGACAGTCGGCATTATTAGGATAATTGTCGGGGTAGCCGGGTGATGTAATGTACCCTGAACCAGGCCCTCCTCCAATTGAAAGTTGATCACAAGAAGGTGTCTGTGAAGCTGGGAACAAATTGTACAGTTTAAAAAAGAGTGAAGCCGTACCCGTACGGTCATTTGGCCAAATGGTTAACACGATAAATACATACACCAAGTTCTAAACAAAAACGCTCTATGTAACACGCCCACCATGGATATGAATCGCCCGTTAAAAAAAATGTGACAACGGCTGTGTGGCTGAATGGTTAAAGCGACCGATTCTTATTTACAAATAATTGTTTTTTACAAATTTATTCTTAGTAAACGAAACTTAGCCTTGGTAAAAAAAGAAAAATCACCCACCAACGGTTACGTGGCAGAGGTGGTAGTGCGACCGAATTATATAAGGATTATATACTTAAAACAGTCTTTGTGGCAAGCCAGTTGCGAGTTCGAAACCAACCCTGGTAAAACAAGAAGAGGACCCATGTATAGACGATAAGTGGCAGATTGATTATCGCGACCGGTTCATATATAAGCATCACGTTAAATGAAACAGAAGGGTGGGCCCATCATTGTAAGAAACTAAGCCCCATATAAGCAAGTAACAAAATACGAAAGTAACCGGTATTTTGTCGAATATCAAAATATACTCACGTCTGATAAAATATCGAAATCGGAATCCAGCTGACGATACACTGGAGTCAGTGTGGTAACGTATGTACATATACTGGCCACGGCCCGAAACGAGGATGGATGAGTTAGTTCCGCAAAATTTTCCGATCAAACGAGAAAAACTGCTATTTCCTTCATAGACTTTAACGGAATCGTATCTGCAAGGCATCACGGACAGTAAGCACCAGCGTAATATACAACAATACATTATGATCCTCTTACTCGCATCTCGGGTGATTTTCCAATTCAAAAGGACTAAAAGTCACTTTTATCACGGCATAGCGGCTTTGGGCATCTATTCGGTACAAGCAATCCAAGTTATGTACATTCGTTGAGATATTGGGCGAGCTAATGTTGGGTGAGGAATAACCTATTGAACCAGATAGTGACATGCTACAGGCAAAGACATCCTGAATCTCTGCAAAAATAGATTTTTCTTTAATATTTGTTACGTATTTAATGTATATATGTATATATAGTATCTTAGTAACAGCACTTAGGCATCTTACCTGTTACAAAAAGTAAAATAATGGCAATTAACAAAAGCTTCAAGTTTGTAGTAAAGTAGTAGTACATTTTGAGAACTGCTAGATTTTACAATGAGCTTATCGTTTGAAGTAACTTGTACTTGTTATTTTTAACTAGTTTACAAAACCAACTTTTCAATATCTCGTATTTATTTTTAGATCTCTTCTTGGTTTAGGACATAGACCAACAAATTGTCTTCACCGAATGCTTGGCGCCGGAATTTAATTTTAAACGAAACAAATAAAAAATTTGATGACAACTTATCCGCAGGCGGTACATGTTTAATTCGGAATTTTGTCACGTGGTGCAGATCATCAACGTCATCTGCCTACGTACATAATGCCCTTTCGAAGAAGTCTCTATATTGCCCGTAATATAAAACACCTCTGATACACCATTGTGTACGGTTGTGTGGACGAATGGTTAACGCGACCGATACCTATACTGAGTTATATTAAAAAAACGTCTAAGCAGCCTATCACGGGTTTGAAACTTAACAAATCTAAAAATATGCACGGTGCTTTGACCGAATGGTTAATATGTTAAATACATGTAGGCCTACTAATTCTTAACAAACATTTTTTTGGTGACGCGCCATTTAGGATTTAGAAACAAAGCTTTTGCTATAATGAATTCAATGTAGTTTTTTTGTTATATGCACAGTGTTTCCTTATACACACACTGTTAGAATAACTTCATATAAAAGTAAATTTTGTCATTTGCTTAATTTTTGGTTGTATTTAATAGTGATAAATAGAATTACATAGAAGCGTGTTGTAGGCTACGAATTGCTATTTGGTTTACTTATGAACATTTCGAAGACCACGCCAAAGTTAAACAGAATTTTTATTCTTAGCTGTATATGCGAAACGCGAATTTAAAAACAAAATGTGCCCTCGGCATAGAAAAAACACGCTTTTTGGATCTCGACTTGTTTTTCAACTTACATAGGGAGTTTTCGCACTTTAAGCAATTTTAAAACGTTGCCAGCACTTATTTTCTAAGTTTAATTAAAATACCTAAAGGTTTTAAATGCCCTTTTAACCACTTTGAATGGTTAGCGCTACAATTTAAATACAGCTTCCAATTGAAAACAAATTTCATGACTAGCTCTTTACACCTTCTTAATCCGTTTTTATTTGTCTTTTATTAACAACTTTAACAGGAAAGTTTTGTCCATCCAAAATACATTTTCATTAAATATTATGACCTAGATATGTCAAAACCCAACGCTTAGGTTTTACACTCGGATATTCCCATGACCTTTCAAATACTAAATAATTTTCTTTTCGGATTTTATTTTTAAGAAACATAGCGACCAACCTAATTATCCAAATTGAAACTAATCGTGTACGATTTAGTCCACTAACTAAAGCTGTCAAAAAGAAAATATTTTCTATAATTCTATCATTAGTTTGGGAAATTCCCCAACTTTGGTAAGTATATATTCCAACCAACGCATGACAGAGGTGCAATATCAGTGTCTTGTTCGTCTAAAATAATATCATAGGAAAAAAAATAGGAATTGAATTTTTAGATTTGGTAACTAACATGACCTTGGAATTATTTCCTAGGCGACAACGTCGACCTGCATTATTTAAATTAACCTTTTCTAGTGTTTTTTTGTGATTATTGCGCACAGCATAGTTACACACTTGTGAATTAATTATTAACTGCACATAGATAACTAGTTACTCTTAGAAACTTGCATCAGTTTATGCCTGCAAAAACAAACTAGCAACAAATTATATAAACTTTCTTTATAAAATGGCGATTGTAGTTTTGGACCCTAAATGCACTTGTACTAATAGGATAACTACGAATTTCTGGTGGGAACAGGAATCCTAACCGGCATACCCCTAGCTTGCCTCGACCTTAAAACAATCATTAATACATTTTTATTACGCGTTTGAATGGTGGAAAACAAACTTACGATAAATAAATACAAAATAAAAATACGAAACGAAAAAGATGAATACTCCCCAAACCGATCTTTAATCATCTTCAGGAAAATCCCTTTTTGTTCAATACCGCTGAACTATAGTGTTCAAGAAAATATAGACTTTATGTATCGCAAGTTACCACGGGAAATCAGTTAAAAAAGATTCTATAATACACTAGTATCATACATATATCAATTCGAACAAAAAAGAATTGGATCCCACATACCCACGATAAACCATATTTAGGGAAACCCCCTAAACCCAAACCTGTGATCATTCTACTTTAACTCCCCACAAAATAAAATTTTATTTTTTTAGAAGTGTAAGTTAGTATGTATTAGATATGTAGTGGCAAATTTTAAATAAATCAGGCCAACTCCCACCAGCCTCAATTACGTAAGCACGCAGACCTATTTCTTGCATTATAAGCACATGTCGATATTCTTAGTTTTTCGATACATCAGATCTAAAAAGGACAGTTTATTTTAATTTAAACAAAAATAAAAGAATTATCAAATTATAATAAAAAATATTTAAAATATCATCATATATTAAAAAATTAAAAAAACTTATTTAAAAACAAAACAATAACAAAACTCGCAAAAATAAATGAATTTTCTTCTCTGTTTTTTTTTAGTTAAACGTGAGTACTTCTGCTTGCAGAAACAAACGATACACATTTTGTATATGTTATACCAAGTATGATAACGAGGCATCCAGGAAACTTGATCGATTCTACATGCACAATAATATACCGCACACTGAACATGGGTTTTAAAAATAGTATGGCACACATGTAGTTGACACTCTTTAGATTTTTCATATAGGTTTATGATGTTTTTTTTTCTAAACCGAGAAAAGTTTCGAACCCATGATGGATACCAAGACTGTTTAACCACTGAGTGTTTGTCGTTTTTTGGTTGTAATCTGTACGAAGCGCATTGTGGAATTTGGGGTAAATCACGATTGAGGCATTCCCATATTTAAATGAACGTCGATTTTTTGGAAACTCGGATAATCCCTTCCTTTTGTGGGCGGTAACTTTGAACTACATCTTAACTTTTATTAAACTTTTCAGTTGTAAGGGGTTCAGTTAAAAGGGATTCAGTTGTAAATGGGTTCAGTTGTAAAGGGGTTCAGTTGTAAAGGGGTTCAGTTGTAAGGGGTTCAGTTGTCATGGAACCCCATGTTTAACCCCGTGAATGGGTAAACCATATGTTTCTTTAATTAAGGAGAACCCAATAATCTGCTGAATTCAGGCAATGTCTGTTAAGTGATTTGCCCAAGGACACCACAGTTTCGTATCTGCATTCCTTCGGCTAAAAGGCGACCCACTAAACCACCAGACTTATCTGTCTGAAAAATATACTTATTGACTATACGACTTACCATTTCAATAAATGTATAATGTGTAGAAATATATAATATCATTGAAAAGATTCACTCCCCATGCATCACTAAACATCCATAATATATAAGTGAACTGAAAACTAAAAAGATGCAAGAAAAAGATGCAATTCCACATAACAGTGCATTTTTGATTATATGGAAAGGTAAATAAGGCTGGTCACTGGTTAAAGCGGGGTTACGCTTTTGAGCGAACAAGTTTAGACGGGGTTATACGCTTTTAAGCGCTCTTAAAATCCAATGATATACAATAAGTTTTATTTTAAGTTTCCAGCTGTTTTATATTTTAATTATGGGTTTCATTTGAAAAAATGGACACATATTTTTTTCTTATTTTTATTGATGTTGTGTAATGAAGATGGATATAAGACCGTTTGGTTGTGTTATGGACCCATCCGTTTTTGCTTGCAAAAACAATAAACCACATACTCGGTATATGAAATATACGAAATGTGGTTAGGGACCCTGCTAGCATAAACATGTAGCATATAAAATGTGTTTTACAAATGCCGGTGGTTAAACAAGTGGTTATAAGTCCCTCTATGTTACTATTTTTAATAGGGTATTTAGATTCCTACTACTTCTTTAACACATGAAAGTGAATTGTTACACAACTTCCTAATATATCGGTTAAGAAAGAACAATGGCTCTTTTTTGCTTTTTTACCAAGCACATTGTTTATTTACCAAGCACATTGATTTTTTTGCTTTTAAGTTTTGAATCCAAGATGCGCTGGGTACAAGGACTGTTTTTGTATAGAAGTCAGTATATGTATTCGTCGCGCTAACCATTCGGCCCCACGACCATACAGCGCTGACGTCTTATATCCAGTCTCTGGTTACAAGGTAGTCTTAAGGCCCAAGGCACCTAGTTGACGGTACCTCTTTCAGTACTTTGGTGGCTGAAAGTTAAATACCATGAAGTCCAATCTCATAATTGCCGGAGTTATATATATTGATTGTTCGCGTTTTTGCCATTTCCCACCACAAAATTCCACAATTCAAATAACACAATATTTTTAAATGGCAATTCAATTGTTTGGGTTTTTGATGTGATTTTTCTTTAACCGTTGACAGGTCAGAGCAACTTCAAGAACTACTTATATACCTTTTACTAGATTGTTTTTTTAAGTTTATTTTGTGGTTTTGGTATAACTTATATAATTTATTAGGCGTTTTAAAGTGAAGCCTTTGTTTGTGGTCATTTTAGACGACAATCATACTTAAATTGTTTTAATAATAACTTGTTGGAGTCATTTTATACTTAAACAAAATCGAATCAAACGTATTATTTTGAAGCTATCACTTTCTGACGAAGGAAAACATAAGTCAAAAATTCAAAACGGCAAATTTAAAACGGTAGGAATTATGCCTTCGGGACAGGAATCGTAATTAAGCATTCTCCTCACGCGTCGACGACAATGCCGGATTATTTAATTGAGTAATCTAAATAAATTAAAACTTGAGGTTCCATTCTCCCATTGGAAAACACATTTCTTTTTGAATAATTATACACTCGAATTACGTAAATGCAATGAATTACAGTTAAAGGAATTGCATACTTGTTATAAAACCACTTTCAACTGTAAACAGTCAAATAAATAATCAGGTATACCCTCACTATTTCTCCCAACTAACAATCGTTTGGATTGTCTTCCATCGACGTATAACCTCTTGTGGACATATGTCAAATGAGTATAATCTGATAATGTATAACACGCCTTGAAACTGTTTAAGTACAAGAGATTTTCTCATTGCTAGTTTGATGCCAATGCGCAGATTTGCG
>CH002476.1:264748-282127 GCA_000149265.1 Ciona savignyi
CGTATGTGTGGGATCCACCACAAGCTTGCAGACAGCTGTTTGGTAACTACATGCAAACGTGCAAGTTTTCCCTCACTATAAAGCAGCAAACAACTGTACCCCAATGTGTCAGCCTGTGCATAGATCCGGTTATATAAAAAAATTTAACATAAAGATCGACAAAATATATAATAAAGAAATATACTTAAGATATTTACTCAATATACGTTTTTATAAAAACATTTGCATTTATCTAGTTGATAATAAATTTATTCATCTAATCGAGTGCTCGTTGAAAATGCAACTTCAAATTGTGATTGTTTCGTTGATCTTTGCCCTTGCAGCGTCAACAAATGGTAAGTCTCGGTTTTCCGTAAATATTTAAAATTATTTCACAACATTTTGGACCTAAAATAAAGTTTACAGCACACTAAAAAGTTTATTATATTAATACATCTATGGCACGTTTAAATTATTCATAAAATCCCTATTATCGAGTAATTTCGCTATATAGCCCCCAAAACAATAAAAACATTTCAGTATTATAAAAGTACTGAATTACATTTTTGTATGTTGGTTTTTGTTCTTTGTTAAGAATATTTCCTAAAACTAAATAAATTATAAGTCAATACTGTTTTTTAACATCGTTTGGAAACATTGTGAGCAACTGGAATCTAAATTATCGGGGCTATTTTTTAGCAGGAAAGTAATAATAATTACACAAGCCTGTTATAAAGGATATTTGACGACTTCTTACTGCATATAATACTTGTTTATAAAGCTCAAGCTGCGTTAAATGGTGCATCTAACTCCTTCGGCATTTGTGTAAATTGCAATAAGAAAAATTTATAGGGTGTGTTATGTATAGCTAAAGTGATTTTTTTATTTAATTTTGTGTTGTAACAAATGTACATTAGTGCTGCTGCTTAGCAGTTTGACTTTTTAAAATTTTACAAACAAAATGCTGATCAATCAATCACCCAAGGACGTCGCTGCTACGGTTTAGGCCACGCGAGCGGCCCCCTCCACAAGGTAGACTCGGTCAACGCGACGAACATCGGCTATTTCTCCGGCTGCGAGATACTCGAAGGAAATTTGATTTTCTCCACCTTTACCTTCAGGGGGTAAACGACTATCCATTGTAAAATCATATATTTAAATACATATAATAAATTTGATATTTATTTGTACATAAATAATAAATGATGAATATTTAAGAATTCAAGAGTTGGCTATAGCTGACTTATATTGGGTTACTTTGACAATAAGATACTCATATTTAATGGGAAAACGCAGATGGCTGTTATAACACGGTCAGTCGCAATCCGTTGAACCTAATCAGTGGCTAATAAATACATTGCAATAGATTTGAAATCTCGTGGCATAACGTCAGCATGAGTAAAGCATGGAAAAGCAGACGAACATAAATTATATATAAACCCTATATTAGTTGAAATCATGTTCTCTACCCCAGAGATCCGTACACCCACACTCCACCAATGAACGATACGCAACTTGAGGCTTTGGCTTCGATCAGGGTGATAACTGGTGAGCTGTATTTCTAAATAAATAGTCTTTATTCTTGTTCTTTGCAATTTGTGAATAATTTTTTCTGCGTTTGATAAAACACTGTCATGCAAACGGCCATAAAGCCAGATTTCTTATGCTGCTTAATTCATTGTAATCAATAATCACGTAACTTCCAGTAGATATTGCTAGTTTTTTTCGGTATCATAAATAATAAGACGGTGGCAGTGGAAAGCACTTCTTTCGAAGGCTTTACAAACGTTTAGATTATTTGAGGTCGTTTGGCCGAATGGTTAACGAGACCGATTCATATACCGCTTTCAATGTATAGAAAAAAAAACGGCCAAATCAAATCGACCGGTTGGTCCGGATAAACATGATTATCCTATCCTAAACCCCAATAAAAAAAAAAGTGTTTTTTATCTTCAGGATATCTATACATCAACGCATGGGCACAAAATCTCACCGATTTCTCCGCTTTTAAAAGTTTAACGACGATCATGGGCCAAACACTCTTCCGAGATGTTGCTGCTGTTGTTATGCAGGGTTATTATGGTGAAGGAAATTACCATTACTTGACTGAGGTCAGTGGTGAGGTATTTTCCGTGCTAATTTTTGGACTCTTTATGCATCGTTACAGTATAGGTCCATCTGTATATGAAAGGATTCTTTATAAGAATAATCATGGCCAACCATTCGAAGTTACGCTATTTTTACCAGGCAAAGCTTTAACCTATGATAGGCCTAGGACCGGTATAAATGAAAAAAAATATTGCAATACCAACAAACATCCAATACCCATTTCAACCGATTACCCGAAAATCCACATAAACCACGAGCAAACAGAAAGGAAATATTCATATAACATTAGCTATTGTGTATGGAATGGTATATTTAGTATTCCATTATAATCAATTCTTTATGTTCATGTTATACACGTAATTCGATTTTACGACAAATGTAAAAACAAAACAAAAATGTTTTAATCAAGTTGAACATTTTAGAGATTTTGATTGTTTTTTTATTTTATTCAGAAGATATCAAATTTGAATATAGGTAAATCAAGAAAAGTCTTGTGAGTTAATCAAAAGTATTGTTAAAATGTACATTGTGTTAAAGATTAAAGTACTGCGGGATTAGTTTGTTAAACTGGCTTTCAGTTTCTTCATAGTTATCCACATCATTGTATATAAAACATAGGATATATGGATATAAATGTATCCACCAAGATGGATCTTTAAGACTGTTTTTAGATACAACCTTTTCAATTGTTTAGATCCAATCGCTTGGTTTTAAACAATTGGCAAGCATTGAAAAGGGCAATGTGTACATTGGAAACATGCAGAACTTATGCTACGATAAAACCGTGAACTGGGGCTTAGTTATGAAGGACCCAGTTCCACGAAGCGGATTTGTAAAGGGCGTGCTCTTCAGAAACAACAAGTCGTACGAAAGCTGTAAGTTAAAAGCAAATATTTCGGCCTACTTTATGCAGTTGCGGAAAAATGCTGCATTTAGATTCATTTTACGATATAAAGTTTCTAGGATAGGATAGGATAGTTAGTATATTCATGTCTATCCCCGAGAATAGAAAAACCAAGTGGGTTAACATACGGGTCATCGTCATCACACCTCGCGCCCACCGTCTGGTTATACCTGAGCAATTGTGTGTTGTGTATGTTTTACACGTTCTTTCAATTTGGTAGAACCCACACATCTGCTGGGTTTAGGCAATGTCCGTTAAATGCCCTGCCCAAGAACACAACCGGCTAGCTAGCGACCAAAGTTTCGAATCTTTAACCTTTCGGTTGAAAGGCGTCGCACTAAACCACCAGACTAACCGGTCGGTGTCTGCTCATTTATTAATGTTTCATGTGTTGAGCACTGTATTATATTTTTTGCACTATTTAACTCTTTCACTCCCGGCCAAATGCATTAATTTAAACATGCTGTCCCGCAGTGTTTTTTACAATTTTTGGTCATTTTCAAATTAGCACAGTTTTTCTCAAATTTATGCTATGATTTAATATTTAGTATGGTTGGAAAGATAATTTATCCCTCTTTTAAACAAACCGCATACCTAGAATCTACCTCCAATAAAGAATATATTATGTAAACTTTAGTGAACACCACTTTTTATGTAAAGAAAATTCTGCTCGACTTTGAAAATTTTGAGGTGCACTGACAAACGAAATACTCACTAATTATTGGTATGCCCAAATGATATGAAAATTGGAATGTAGATTGTCTAATAGTTTTTGTACTCAGGGAAAATTTAAACTGTATTTGTATCTTCAGTATTTTTTTTACTATTCCTAATTGAAATTTTCCTTTATTCTAACTATATTATGCAAAAATTGAACCAAAACGCATTGAAGTTTTTAGTTTTGTAGAACTAAAATAGTAAAAAGTATAAATAAGAACAGTGAAGGAAGTGTAAAAAGGGCATACAAAAGCAAACAAACACAAATACTATATCCAATATTCTTCAAAGCAGGGCACACCGAACTAGCTAGTCTCTCCGCCTTTTTCTTTATCGTGCGCTCAGCAGGCCCAGCTGGATTCATGCTTTGGTGAACACGAAGCATAAACGCCTGCTGCGAAAACGTCACCAACGCTCTCCTTTTTTTCTCAACGGCACGAAATTCACAGAGAATGTAAAGAAAGACTTGCTTGACAAAAAGAGCTCTCCGCAAGTTAACGCGACTCCTATTGGCTGAGTTAGTCACTTGTAAATTCGTGTAAAATCGATAGAAATAAGAGGCGAAGCCTTGAAAAAGAAAGGCTATCACTCCTCGCATTTTTAATATTTCTCCACGAAAATTACAGAGAATAAAATATAGGGTTTCCTTGATCGAATGCGCCAGAGCTGAGGTCTCTACCATTACGCATTGCGGAGAAATCGTTTTTTAGATTTGCATCCATTTATGTACAGGCGGGATACCATGTTTTCACACCAACTCGCCATATATGGCGAGTTGGGACGGAAAGAGTTAATGGACAATGTTCTGCTTACACGCATATTATATAAACATTAAATACAAAACCGTGAATAAGTAAACGTGTTTTCACATTGGAAATCGCCAGATTATCTTCTGCCGGCTTTACGTTGTCGAAGATAACGCATTTTGCTTTTAAATGATTGAGACGTTTTTATTTTTTCAGTTTAACCAGTAATTTACTATCTATTCAAATACGTGTATTTGTCAAGGACACAAAAAAACAGTCAGTAGATAGTTTCGATACATATACCTATACCCTAAATGTAACTGACTGAGCTGACAGGCCAGTGATTTAAAACAAAGCTAATCTTGCCTGTATAACGATCTGAAATGCCAACGAATTATTTTTGTGTGGTATGGCTGATCAGATTACAGTGCTTTTAAATTAAAGTTAAACCAGTCGTTCTCCATTAGAGATATTATCAAAAGCAAACGAAATTTTTAATTAATCCTGATACATTATGTATACTTATCTTGCTGATAATACCTTAATTATATTCACACAGTTTCTGTTTAAACAGGCAATCCTCAATCGTTGTGTGTGGAATGTGAGTCTGGCTACTGCTGGGGACCAGGGATGGACGCTTGCATGTAACGGCAACGGACTTATAACGGACCATCATTGATCTATAGCTTGAAATATATATTCTGTGGTGATTAATTCTTTTGAATCGTTTGGCTTCACAGCCAGGCTAAAAAAAATAAATATAATCTGTGGTGATATTCTATTGACTGATTGTATGCAGACTTTTCTAGTTGGTCAGAGAAATTAGGTATTGCTGTTAGAAATGGCTAACAAGAAGTGCTGACACCACGTTTAACACTAGGAACGCAACATCTGGGTAGATTGAACCCGAGGCACGACTCAAAACAGATTATACATGTTAAGTTAAAGGCCAATAAATAGCCAAATAGTTAGATCCATCTTTAAAAGCAAACGAAAGTGGTTTGTACGAACGATAAGTGTAAATTGGTATAGTAGAAATTTCACTTCGACACTATAGTTGCAATCGTAGATAGACAAATACAACGCCATGTATCTACATTAAGCGAGCGATGTAATTTTGATTTGGTATTTGCATTTAAACAGTCCCAAAATATCGACTTTTTAAGTATAATCGGAGACAGAATTTTGCAAAACGGCCGTCGTTTTTATGTTTTTTTGGTCTGCTGTAGGGAAATTTTGTAGCGCTATATTCAACCAAAATTTTCCATTTTATATTTAAACCATATTAGCTAACACTTCCAGAAGAAATCCAAACTATTCATATTTTCCCGAAAAAGGTAATTCACCTTTTTTTTGCAAAAATTAAAGGTCGATAAATCACTTCGGGGAAACCCCACAAGGCATCAGAATATACGAACGACGGCAGATAACCGTCATTGTAGGCAATTCGTGTCCGATATTTTTTATTTTTAAGAACTAAAAAGGACAATTCATTTTGAATTTCAAAAAAATTAGAAAGAGCATAAATTAAACCTAAAAAATACATGATTTAAAATATACAAGTTTACCTTGTAGACCGCAAAAATATATGGAACAATCCATTATTATACTCTATTAATACGTGTTTAAAACAACTGGTCGCTTAAAACTGCATTGTGGTTCTTTGAGGGCCCTTTTTTCAGTGAATAATATATTTTTGACAACGCTTTACGCTTGGATTCAGATCAATAAGCATCTGATGGTCTTGAACTATACACGAAAGACACTACGTCATGAATCTGTGGTAGTGAAAATACGTTAGACAAATTTTCTACAAGATAGACTTACCACCGCAATATTTGGAACAACTGAGCAAGTCACGTGATATTATAAAGCTATTTTAGACTTCACTACTATAACATTAATCATAACATCGTGATAAAGACCAAAACATCCGGTTAGTTTTTACGTAGTATTTGTAGAACAGTGGCCTTAGCACAACCATTAATCACAACATCGTGATATTTACGAGGATATTTAGTTTAATCGAAACGAAAGCAAACATTAAAGTAGCGCCTTTAGTTTTACTTCGTTATTTTTACCTCGCAGATTTTATGCTAGACTGCGTATATAGGTTCAAGGTTTTAAGACTTTGTTATCGTTACTGCTTCACCATTGCCTTAAAGGTCAATGGCTTAAGTTTCTTAGCAGCCGGCTTAAGAGTTTTAGCAGTCGGCTTTTTCTACTAAAAGAAGAGATGAAATAAAATGTTTTATCCTTTATTTTTTATTTTATTTAGAAAGTGTTGATACGTCTGATGAAAAGGAAAATGGTAATTAATATCATTTATCGCTATTTTCTGCTCATTTAAAGGCTTTATCAGAGGCATTAAACAATTTCTAGCATATTTTCATCAGAAAAGTTATATATTAAAATGGTTATAAATATTAAAATAAGTTCAAATGAAGGTTATATATTTGAAGGAAAATTTTTTGTAGGAAAAGGAGTTTTTTCCAGTTCTGATAGTAATATTTTTAAAAATGAACAAAGACAAGGTTGTAAAAAGCATTTACCGAGACATAGCTGTTCCTTCTTTGCCATTCGGCCAGCATGTTATCAAGACAATTGATTCCTATGGAGATGCAACTGCGTGGGTAAGCTGGAGTAACAAATAAAAATGATCGCTAGAAAAGTTAAGTTTCGTAACATTTTCTAAAACAGATTGACTTAGACCACGACGGACAACGATACACGTATTCCCGCGTTAAAGAACTAATTCTGAAATGTGCGAACGCACTGTACCGGGATGGTTTGCGAAGAGGGGAGGTTGTTGGGGTTTTAAGCCCAAACTCTTATCAACAACAGATCCTGGTTTTGGCTATTGCATTGTGCGGTGCTACTTTTGCGCCCTTCAAACATATTCACACTACTGGTAAGTACTGCGCGGTCAGAACTCTAGTGTCTAAGTAGAGCAACGATATACCTAGAGAGTGTCAACCACATGTTTTATCACCGCTGTTTGCAAAACAGATTCCGACTATACGATATATGTTTATGCAACCGGGGACCATAACTACAATCAGTATCTTTTTATTTATTGGGTCGAACAGGAATAAGGATCCTAGATTCACCTAAACACATCTAATTCATATTTTTTAAATCTCATGAATTTTAATTCATTTCATTGAATCAACCCCTTTTGTGCCCAAAAGGCGTTTCCGATTACTCATTTGAGTAGGGCTGTGTTTCTGGGGAATTACCGGAACTCAGTTAACGAAGGTATATGGAAAAAACTTATATTTATTTGATAAATTTCCTTTTATTTAAAACAAAAAATAAAGATTTTGGATGACGGACTTATAGTCCACTATCGTATCTAAGTCAGAGCTTTTGTCGAGCGCGTTGCTCCGAAAGCCAACTTCCTGTAAAATATCCCATTAGTTCTTACGCGATCTCGGAAAATTCCCCTGGATTTACTACTCAAAATGTGAATTTCTACATAATTATATTATGTTATCTAACATTTTTAAAGTTTTAATCCGATTTGATAACACTTTATCTTAAGGAGTTTCAGAAAATATCAAAAGAAAATACGGACAAACAAATATGTGCATTTTTTCGAAAGAGACCAATACCATAACCAGTTAAACACATTTTAACGTTTCGCAATAACGGTGTATTCATAAAATACATTAATGGAATAACGCCTTATTAAAAAATTTATTTCTAATTTTATAATTGGTTCTTACTTTGTTTAATTAATTTATACATATTTGAAAGACGAAATTCGGCGTCAGTTGCAAATAGTTACACCAAAACTGATGTTCACAACAATGGAGCTTAAAAAGAAGTTTATTGAAATTTCGGAGGAAACAAAGAATATTCAAGTAGGATTGTTTTAGTGTAATCTTATTTGAAGTTCATGCTTTAACTCGGTTATTAGTTTTACCAGTTTGGAGAAGACAAACATTCAGACAATTGCTTTGCGAACTTGATTAAACGCGGAAGTATAGAAGGTAGGAATAGTTATCATAAGATTTAAAATAATTAAGTCAAAATTTGAAAGTTATAAGTTAAGTAAAAAATTATGAGGTTTTAAATAAGTGAATTAGTAGGATAGGATAGGATAGGATATTCATGTTTATCCCCTTTAATGGGAAAACCAAGGGGAAGAGGGTTAACACACGAGCAATCGTCAGATCACCTCGCGCGCACCGTCGGGTTACCGGAGCTATTGCAGTGTGTTGTATATGATAGACACGTTTCTTCAACTTGGTAGAATCCATTAATCCGCTGGGTTCAGGCAATGTCCGTAAAGTGCGTTGCCCAAGGACACAACCGACTAGCTAGCGACCAGTTTCGTACCTGCAACCTTTCGATTGAAAGGCGACGCACTTAATCGTTAGACCAACCGGCCGGACATAGTAAAATACAAATTTAATCAGGTGTACCCACGGACATTAACATTGACGTTTACAATGACGTAGCCTGCTTGTACATGTCCAGTGGAACAACCGGACCACCCAAACTTATACAAGTCAATAACTATGGATTGACCATAACTCTGGAAGTGTTTCGGTAGGTTTAAGAATTTTTCTATTTGAATTTTATCTTCAAATCACCGATTTATACTAGATTGTTTTTAATGTTTTTGCAATGCTTTTAATGAACGTTGCTGGACCCCGTAAATTTAAATAATGAAAAACTTTAACGTCTAAACTGTATCGAAAGTAACCCTTGGTATTCGGAAATTGACGACATGCGTTGGTGCTAGTTCACACACACACTTTCTTGCTAAAAAACAGGTGTTTGATTCTAAAAGGTATACGTGAGCACGCTATCCCTTTGTAAACTTACCTTTTAACCTGTGAGCCTGCATTAAATGAAGCAACCATCTGTCGCCTGAATGTGTACGTCAATGTAATTCTGCACAGACCTTTAAAAAGCCAATTATATTTTCATCAATTGGTGTATTTTTTATAGTTTGCTGTCGAAAAGAAGTCGAGAAAGTGTTACGTACATTGTGACTTCGACGTTCCACCTCTCGGGGTTAGTGCATTTCTTCAGTCATCTGCTTCAGGGCTGCACACAAATTATGCAGCAGAACACAACTGTGGAAAATTTGCTTGGTGCGATTGATAAGTATAAAGTAAGATATTTTTTTCTCCAATAAACAATATCATGTTATGTGGTTACAGCCTTACATTTTTCGTTTTCCAAGACAGAAGATAAACGCGAGAATCCACTTATTTACCTTAAACTTGTCAGGTGACGCATATAACGGCACTTCCCCCGCTGTTTCTCGAAATGACGGAATGCCCAATGACGACTTTAGAAAAATATGACATGTCTTCATTAGTTGCAATTTCTACGGGTGCTGCTCCCCTACTTGAAGAAATAAAAAGAAATCTGAAAAAAAAGCTTGGCATAAGCGCAATTGTTGAAGGTAAAAAGCAACTACAAAAACCAAACATGCAGTAATTAGTAAAAGCCCACTTGATATTTTTTCAAGTGTACGGATTAACGGAAGGAGTGCCTCTTCTTGGAAGTGACCCAGTTCTTTCTCGAAAGGGTTCGAGCGGCTTTGTTGCACCTAACGCTGTTATGAAGGTACAGTAAACAACCTTAAAAATTACCTTGTTCTAAGTACTGATCTAATTTAATTATATGTAGGTTGTTGATATCACGACGAGAAAATCCCTCGGCCCATGGGAGTTGGGAGAAATGCTGTTCAAGGGACCTCAAGTATACGAGAATATGTGTATATACATTTTGCACGTTACTAATTATTCGTTTAACTTTTTTGTAACTTTGACTTCTCAGCTGAATTTTTGTTCCAAATTGTTCAACCAAAAAAATACTTTCGAAAAAATCTTTTATAGGAAAGTATTGTAAAAATAGTTACGTTAAGTGCTGAGACGATCAATGAAGTTGCAAAATTTGTAACCTGGTACCTTAAACATCCCATATGTTCAGGTAGCAACGTTGGGGTACGCAAATAACCCGGAAGCAACAAAGAATTTATTTGACAACGATGGATGGTTGAAGACGGGTGATGTGGGTTACTACGATGATGGTGGAAACGTATATGTGGTGGATCGAATCAAAGATCTCATTAAAGCCGGCGGTTCTCAGGTGAGCGTTGATGGTTTACGCATTGTATGAAAACTAGTAACATTGCAATTAATCAAGTTTCCCGAATAGGCATAATTTGCAAGTTGTTCATATTGTCGGTTAACCCAAAATATTTGTTTTTTTTTATCGGAGCGTTAATCCAACAAAAATGGTAACTTCTGTTAGGTATATGTTCCATTCGATTAGAATAAGAAGTCCCGTTGTTTTTTAATTTACTTTTACCTTTTTTATTATTTTCTGCGTAACCCTCGGGACAATTTGGGGCATATCCCCTGTGATTTCTAAGACAAAAATATACTATAAAACGATGACAGAACGATGCACTAACGACAGGACACATCTTGTCCGCATAGAGATCTATAAATAGTGTAACGGTATCTGCAAATCTTCAATCATTTTAGTATCCTGTCGATTAACATTAGTATACTACCTTATTTTTCACAATCTTTATAGCAGAATTTTTTTCTGTGTTTAGGTTTCTCCGACCGAGGTGGAATCAGTATTACTGGAACATTCCAAAATTGCGGACGCGGCTGTTATCGGTGTACCAGATAATGTCGGTCATTACGGCGAAGTGCCGAAAGCCTATATTGTGAAGCGTGATTCTACATTGACAAAATATGAAGTGTTTATTTACCTGAAAGGTGCTTAACCTATATAGTCACAAATGATGATAGTTCCGACATTTAGATAACTTATTTTAAATTAAATGCTAGCTACACTGGTTTATTTACAGAAAAACTGGCGGACTACAAGCAATTGCGCGGAGGAGTTGTATTTGTACAGTGCATTCCGAAGTCACCAAGCGGAAAGATCCTTAGACGTTTGCTGCGAGATTCCTCTTAAACTTGTTCGGTCGTGTGGCGGAATGGTTAACGTGACCGATACATATACCGACTCTTATACAAAAAACGTCCTTGGAATGATAAAAATTCCTCTTAAACCTTGTAAATGTCAATATTATCGTTTCCTCACATTACTTAACACGGTGTGTCAAAATATTTTATTTGTTAATAATTTTCCTTTTTTTAAACACATTTTAACTCACCTCGTGAGCGGAACTGTCTATAAATTGCACGGCGAAAAACTTAAATTCGTTTTACCTCCAGTTACCTCGTTATAAACACCTCCTTATTACCCACCTCGCACAATTTGTATTTTGCCTGCGGTCATGTTTGTTTTAATTGCCGACCCCTGGTTTAACCTTTACATCATAGTGTTCCACTGACATATCGTATCTGTTATGTCATAATCTTTATTTTAGTGGGCTGTTTCCCTCTATCCAGCTTTCGCCCTTCTAGTTTTCCCAGTGTTAAGCGCCGTACTGCAGACGAATAGCCATATCCTCTTATTGGTGTACGATCAATAGTAATGTATGTGGACACATTGTTTCATAACGCAATACAGAGACATCGTGACAAAGGTGTGAATGATATCGGGTCAATAAAGCTTTGCATCACTACAAGCACAACTCTACAGTTAGTAGGATAATCGTGTTCTCTTATCACGACTATTTCACTCTATCGCATATGAATGTACATTTCAACCCATTGATTCTCACGCGATGTCCGCTTTGCGAAAGAACATTACTGATAAATAACTGTGCTAGTTTCTACCAACCACCTGAAGTACTAACCGATTGGAGTCATTGGACTATGCGACCGAAGAAGACCTATTTATTTGAATAATGCCTACATTGAGACAATACGAATACCTCGAAAAATGAACTTTATCAAGTTGCAACATTTTGTACAGTTAGTGTTTCGCCAAAGACAGTAAAAATGCGTACGATGGTTTTAAGCTTCATCAATGGCAACTGACAACTGAGTGCCAACGTAATAAGGTCCCTCGTTTACGAATTGCCGGAATCGTAGGTAATTTTGATTCCCAAACACGCTAGCAACATTATCAGCCTTAGAGAGGGTTTTTACAACTGCGAATTTGGCGTCTTTGCACATTCTTTCGGATTCAGTAGCTCGATCAAGTAGGAATTCTACAAGGGTTGCGACTTCAACCATAACTTCAACTCCCCATCTGGATTCCGCCACTGTGTTTAGCTGGAAGGAACAGTTTTAAAACACAGGAAATAATAAAATTTGTCAAACGAATTAGCTTGATGGGTTAGTGTGTCGCCTTTTAGCCGAAGGGTTGCAAGTACGAAACTGGTCGCTTGCTAGCCGGTTGTGTCCTTAGGCAAGGCACTTAACGGAAATTGCCTGAACCCAGCGGATTAATGGGTTCTACTAAATTAAAGGAACCTGTAAATCATACACAACACACTGCAATAGCTCACTGAACCCGACGGTGGGCGCGAAGTGATCTGACGATTCGCCGTGTGTTAACGCCCTTGGTTATCCAATTCACGAGAATAAACATGAATATCTTATCCTAAAAATATATTAACACATAAGTAATTAGTTCGAGACTTACCAAAGCATATCCTGAACAGCGTATGTCAGGAAAGGGTTGTTTACATAAGCTGATGATAGAATCGATTGGATTGTTGGATATTAGTTGAAACCATGGAAAAGTGATTGCATAGGCAAGCTCCAAACTATCTTCATGGATCTGTTGAAACATAACATTAACACCGTTATTATTTAAATTGTGCTGTTTATTTTATTTTTAAATAAGTACAGATTAGTCTGGTGGTTTAGTGCATCGCCTTTCAGCCGAAGGGTTGCAGCTTCTAAACTGGTCGCTAGCTAGTCGGATGTATCCTTTGCCAAGGCACTTAATGGACATTGCCTGAACCCAGCAGATTAATGAGTTCCACAAAATTAAAGGAACATGTGAATCATACACAAAATACTGCAATAGATCCTTTAAACTAACGGTGGGCGCGAGGTTATCTGACGATTGCCCCCTTGGTTTTCCCATTCACGGGGATAAACATGAATATCCTATCTTAAGTAAAGTAGTTGGCTTTTGCAGCCAACGAACCAAGGCTAGCATTTATCGTAACACCTTCAATTACACGCTACTATATTTTTTAACCCTTCCCTACAGTGGTGTTTAGTTGTAGAGTGGCACTCTATTTTTTTATTTTTTGTTCAGAATGTTGAGAAGATAAATTTAATTTATAAAAAAAACATCAAACGTAACACAGTTATTGGTAAGTAAAAAAATCACTGCTGAAAATCAAGTGCAGTATTGATTTTTATTTGAATGACACGACGTTCTATTTTAACCGACAGTGCGACAGGTTAGTCTGGTGGTTTAGTGCGTCGCCTTTCAGCCGAATGGTTTAGAGACGAAACTGGACGCTAGCTAGTTAGTTGTGTCATTGGGCAAGGCACTTACCGAAAAATACCTAAACCCAGCGATTCAATGGGTTCTATTAAATTAAAAGAATGTGTGAATCATACACAATACAATACAATAGCTCCGGTAACCCGAGGGTAGGCGTGAGATAATTTGACGATTCCCGTTGCGCAGTAGGCCTACTATTAGTGATGGGGCGAGTTACAGTAGAGGCCTCGAGTTCGATTTGAGTAAGTATGATTTTGTAGGTCGTAGCGTTGCTAACCGCAGCTATTCGCGATGCTACCAATAACTCGTCGCGTTGCTAAACGTATCTCGTCACGGTGTTTATTGCTTTAATTGGCGGTTTGACCTACGGTCACGTTGGCCTAGTTTCAATACAGGACCACAGGCACAGACGCACTCCCGAGCGCGTTTTTTCCAGGCTCTTCTCATTACTTAGTACTAGCGATAGCGAACACGAGGCTAAGTTAACCAGTTAACCGTTTTTTTCTTTGATCGGTTAAGCGTTATAATAATCTACGTATTTGCACAGTCCTAATAATTACATTACTTTACTAATTCTTTAGCTGAGAAGGTCAAAAAAGTGCCTTGCTTAAGAAATTAATTTGTGTTCAATGACGCTAGTAATATGCATATCAATATAAAATTATTTTTATACTACACCATTATTTTCATATTTAGTTCTAGTTATAAGTGTACATCCACACTCACGCAAAACGCCTGGCCGAAAAACGTTTTGTTGGTGTAAATCGACTAAACTGAATAACAAATCAAGCCTTAGGCAATATGCAATCATCACTAAGTTTCGATCTTGCATGAATTGAAACATCTATTTTTAAATGGTGCACCTTTTTGTGGTCGAGTAAGGAAGTGACGCATTGAACAGCAATAAGTCTCAAATCTTGCTTGCCATATCTTAAGACTTGGAAAACCTCTTTCAAAGCACAGGTAAAATTCTCTCCTGAAAACATTTACGCATAACTGCTAGGTGTAACGTGAAAGTTAATTAGTTTGTTCACAAATTCTAAGGGACACAACCGACTTAATACTTGATATAATAAGCATGTACATTACTTGTAGCCAATTTAAAAAGTTTGGCTGGTTAGTTTTTGCAATGTCAACCTTGAGACTAAATGCTGTATGATAGAAATCAGAAGTAAGTGATTTAGTTGTATTTAGTCAAGGCACTTACCAAATGTTACCCTAATGAATCAGCATGTTAAACAAAACAGTGAGAATATCTATATCCATCATATTCAATAAACTGCTATACTTTGGTAACTCAAGTGGTCGAGGATAGGATAGAACAGGACATTTATGTTCATCCCCTTGGATAGGAAACGTAAGGGGTGTTAACACATGGTAACGTCAGTTTACTTGCGCCCACTTTTAGGTTACCGGAGCCTTTTCAGTGTGTTGTTTATAAATTCGATGTTTCTTTAATTTGGTGGAACCCATCATTCCACAGGGTTCAGATAATTTTCAATAAGTGCCTTGCCCAAGTACATAACTTACTAACTAACAACCATTTTCAAACCAGCAACCTTTCGGTTGAAAGACAACGCACTAGTCGCACTAACCCACACTAATCATACGGGTGAAATAAAACTGAACATGATCTTTATTATATTCTCCCTGTTATTTTCCATTTGCTGGGAACAAGATATCCTGCATAAATATATTATTTCCTTTTTCCCTTCTTTTGAATATCAACGTATATATTAAACATCAGCAATAACATAAAAATTTTAGCACTTACCTTGATCGGATAAAAGTTGTTTTCCTTCTAGCGTCTCACCAATCACACCAAGTGTTTCAATGGCAACTTGTTTCTTAGGTAGCTCATTACATTCAATGAAACTAAACAACACATATAAAAAGGTTGGGTACAGCTCCATCAAACACAGAGGCCCGTTAGTGAGTGATAAATTCCCAAAGAATCGAATAAGACCTGTGAAAAACATTATTAAAATTACCTATGGCATAAATTCTTAAAAGAAAAAACAAATAATCTCAAAGATCAAAATTTAGTGTGTTTCAAAGAATAAACAATTGGACTCAGTGAAAAATAGATTAAAAAGGGCAGACATTTGCTCCTATGCATAGCAGCACAAAGACAAAAACTACAAACAGTAAAAAGTTACCTGGGACATACAGATCTGAAAATGGATCTGAATCAGAATCCTTGACCATTTCAACCATTTTTGAAACCACACCCGATTGAGTTAAATAATCCAAACTGTGTTTCGACGACGACATTTCAGACAACATTGCGCAGCATGTCACCTTACTCAATACATCGTTGCCTGTAAGGAAGTTTTAAATTTTTTATTTCTGTAAAAAAATTTTAGGCCGATATCCTTACCATCTAATTCTTCAATGAGCTGTTTAATTAATCCAGATTCTATACAGAGCTCTAGCATCTCATTAGATTCAGATTGTATATTACAAACGATCTGTAACATTAATAGTAGTATTGGCAATTTGGTAAAGTTTTATTAATGAATATCATACAATAGGGTATTTATGTTTATCACCGTGTAAAACCAAGAAGGTTAACACACAGAAAATTGTCCGGTCACATTGCGCCCACCGTTAAATAATCAAGCAAATAGATAAAATTACTTTTTATTCTGAATTAATTAAAATTTCAATGCAAAAACAGACATAAATACCTCGTATACTCTAAACCTTACAATATCGCTCTTCTGCATAACTGTTTTAAGATCTCTATAATGTGGTTGAAATTCTGGCTTTAGGATAATTCGTGCCGCATTAGGAGAAGTTTTGCCAAGATCGGAGAGAAACTTTACGGCAGCCAAAGATAGGGATTCGTCTTGATGACCAACCAGAAAAATAGCAAATCGACTAGTTTCTGGTGAATCTGCCAGCGCTGATGCCCCATCTGTTGTCCCTACAATTCTTTGGAGCTGCAAAACATAGTTTTAATTTATATTTTTTGCTCCATCATCACATTAAAAAGGATAGCAAAGTTATTTAAAAAAAGGAAGCATGATAGAATCACTCACCATTACATTAAGCAAACTAAATGGTGACAGCAAATTTATTCTAAGCTAAAATTAATGATATTAAAGCCTTAGATAAATTAACACATGCGACCTTCCACAGAGCAGCATACTTTTGGTAACATATTTAAAGAAACAAAACTGCCAGTAGACAGTTATTGTTGTGGTAAAAACATATGTGCTAACATGTTGAACTAATAAGCTTACCTCTTTTAGAGTTAAAAGTTGAACATCACTATTTGGGTGGGTCAACCCTTTTTGAATTGATGATGACAGTTGAACGGCGACATCTACTGGATCGACAATCGGAAGTAAAGATGTGAGAATGAAACATATTGCTTCAATTTCTTCCCTGGATGTAAAAACTATATTAAACAGGAAGTACTGGACACATGTAGGTCAATGAAATATGGTGGATTTCAGAGTAAACATTTCAATAGGTGAAATAAAGGGGGTCTATCGTAATATAACTATGCAAATACTATGGTACTCAAACTTTTTAAGCTTACAGCACCCT